>JAKUCV010001726.1:76096-92664 GCA_028386065.3 Turnera subulata | reverse complement strand
ATGCCGATTTAATTGTTCCAATCAAATAAAATCGGCTACTAGAACATAATGAAAGTAAATGGAAATGACGACATCTGATCAATGTCGACTAAGCCCAGATAAGTGACAGTAGGATGATGGGCTTCAACTTCAGCTCCTCTCCAAGCTTGATCACTCGATCTTCCAACAACTCAATATTCAAAAGTGCTTGAACTTGTTGCAGCTGATCTTTGATCTTCTTGGACCGAGTCCGTGTCATTGGACCCGTAGGAATCACCAACTCGCCAGCTCCCTGAGTGCCCACATCCATGTCCGCATCAGGAGGTGAGAACCCGCCAAGAGTATCTTAGTCACTCCAAATGGCCCGTCGCCCTTGGGATTCAACTTTCTCATCTTAGGTGCTTGTGAGTTAGCCTCAACCCTCATCAGAATATAGTCTCCCGCTCTGAGGGTTCTTGATCTCACCTAGTGATTGTGGAACCCTCCTGTCTTTGCCTTATGTATAACGGCCCTTTGGACTTGTTTTCTAGCTTCTTCTGACTCATTGAGTTCCACACTCATTAATTCCTTGTTAGCTCCTGCCCGAACTCTCTAGTCTTAGCCATTTCAAATTCCATTTCCACAGTGGTCACGACTTCCACTCCATACACAATTCTATATGGAATCTCTCTTGTTGCTAGTCCCTTCATTACTCCATAGGTCTGCAAGGCGTCCTTCATCTCCTCTGGCACGCTACCCTTGGCCGCTCCAACCTTTTATTTTTATCCCTTCCAAGATTATTCTTCTAGAAACCTCCATTTGCTTATTATTTTGAGGGTGGCTGGCAGAAGAGAACTTCAGTTGCAACCCAGAACTTGCACATGATCCCCTCAATTTCTTGTTGTCAAACCAGGATCTTTTATCAGTTATGGATACGATGACATAAGGCACTCTCAACCTTCCTTTTCTTTTTGCCACTGGGAAGGCACTTAGGCTATTTCTTCCGTGAGCTTGATGGTGAATGTACTTTTCTACAAATCCTTTTGAATCTGCCGCCACCGCGGGCTAATAACACCCGCCTCTCAATGATGCTCTATTGGGGCGCTATTGGTGCGCCATTGGGGCGCCATTGGTGCGATTTTTGAGTTTTGAGCAGAAATTTCGATTTTTGAATTTTGAGCTGAAATTTCGTACACACACCAATAAAATTTCAATCCAATCTCCTGCCAAATTTCAGAATTTTCTGAGATGTGGAAATCCGACTTTTTATTTTTAGAACAATTAAAATCCCGTAAATCAGAAAAATTGAAAATTTTGATTTTTGAATTTTGAGCTGAACTTTTGCACACAAACCAATAAAAATCCAATCAAACTACCTGCAAAATTTTCAATTTTTCTGAGATGTGGAAGTCGGAATTTTTATTTTTGGAACAATTAAAATCCCGTAAATCAGAAAAAATAGAAAAGCACCTTAGATGAGCTCAAAATGTCCGAGGAAGGAATCCAAAAATCCTTGCAAATCATCCCCATATTTGTCGAATCATCTTAGGTAGCATTTGAGATGGTGGATTTGGAGATTGCTCATTGGTGCGTTATAGATGCGATTTTTGAGTTTTGAGCTGAAATTTTGATTTTTGAGTTTTGAGCTGAAATATTGTACACACACGAATAAAAATCCAGTCCAACTACCTGCGAAATTTCAGACTTTTCTGAGAAGTGGAAGTTCAAACTTCTTAGGTAGCATTTGACACGGTGGATTAGGAGATTGCTCTTATGCATTGGTTCACTGGGCCATTGGTGCGCTATTGGGGCGCCATTGGTGTGCCATTGGTGCGCTATTGGGGCGCTATTGGTGCGCCATTGGTGCGCCATTGATGCGATTTTTGAGTTTTGAGCTTAAATTTTGTACACACACCAATAAATATCCACTACAACTACATGTAAAATTTTAGAATTTTCTGAGATGTGGAAGTCCGACTTTTTATTTTTGGAACAATTTAAATCCCGTAAATCGGGAAAAATGGAAAAGCATCTTAGATGAGCTCAAAATGTCCGGGGAAGGCATGCAAAAATCCTTATTAATCATCCCCACTTTTTTGGAATCATCTTAGGTAGCATTTGACATGGTGGATTTGGAGATTCTTCTTATGCATTGGTTCACTGGGCCATTGGTGCGCTATTGGGGCGCCATTGGGTCGCTACTCGTGCGCCATTGGTGCGATTTTTGAGTTTTGAGCTGAAATTATGATTTTGGTGTTTTGTTCTGAAATTTTGTAAAAACACCAATAAAAATCCAATCCAACTACCCGCAAAATTTCAGAATTTTCTGAGATATGGAAGTCTGACTATTTATTTTTGGAACAATTAAAATCAAGTAAGTCGGAAAAAATGGAAAAGCACCCCAGATGAGCTCAAAATGTCCGAGGAAGGCATCCAAAAATCCTTGTAAATCATCCCCATATTTGTGGAATCATCTTAGGGAGCATTTGACATCATGTATTTGGAGATTGATCATTGGTGCACTATTGATGCGATTTTTGAGTTTTGAGCTGAAATTTTGTACACACAAGAAACAAAATCCAGTCCAACTACCTGCAAAATTTTAGACTTTTCTGAGATGTGAAAGTCCGAATTTTTATTTTTTGAACAATTAAAATCCCGTAAATCGGGAAAAATGGAAAAGCACCTTAGATGAGCTCAAAATGTCCGGGGAAGGCATCCAAAAATCCTTATAAATCACCCCCATATTTGTGGAATCATCTTAGGTAGCATTTGACATGATGGATTTGGAGATTGCTCTTATGCATTGGTTCACTGGGCCAATGGTGCGCTATTGGGGCATCAATGGCGCGCTATTGAGGCGCCATTGGTGCGCTATTGGTGCGCCATTTGTGCGATTTTTGAGTTTTGAGCTGAAATTTTGATTTTTCAGTTTTGAGCTGAAATTTTTTACACACTAGAATAAAAATCCCGTCCAAGTACCTGTAAAATTTCAGGTTTTTCTGTGATGTGGAAGTCCAACTTTTTGTTTTTGCAACAATTAAAATCCCGTAAATCATGACAAATGGAAAAGCACCCTAGATGAGCTCAAAATGTCCGGGGAAGGCTTCCAAAAATCCATATAAATCGTCCCCATATTTGTGGAATCATCTTAGGTAGCATTTGACATGGTGGATTTGGAGATTGCTCTTATGCATTGGTTCACTGTGCCATTGGTGCGCTATTGGGGCGCCATTGGTGCGATTTTTGAGGTTTGAACTTAAATTTTGTACACACACCAATAAAAATCCAAGCCAACTACTTGCAAAATTTCAGATTTTTTTGAGAAGTGGAAGTCCGACTTTTTATTTTTGGAACAATTTAAATCCCGTAAATCGGGAAAAATGGAAAAGCACCTCAGATGAGCTCAATATGTCCGAGGAAGACAACCAAAAATCCTTATAAATCGTCCCCATATTTGTGAAATCGTCTTAGGTCGCATTTGACATGGTCGATTTGGAGATTGCTCATTGGTGCGCCATTGGTGCGCTACTGGTGCGATTTTTGTGTTTTGAGCTGCAATTTTGATTTTTGAGTTTGGAGCTGAAATTCTGTACACACACGATAAAAAATCCACTCCAAGTACCTGCAAAATTTCAGATTTTTCTAAGATGTGGAAGTCCAACTTTTAGTTTTTGGAACAATTAAAATTTTGAAATCGGGAAAAATGGAAAAGCTCCTCAGATGAGCTCAAAATGTCCGGGGAAGGCATCCAAAAATCCTTATAAATCCTCCCCACATTTGTGGAATCTTCTTAGGTAGCATTGGACATGATGGATTTGGAAACTGCTCTTATGCATTGGTTCACTGGGCCATTGGTGCGCTATTAGGGCACCATTGATGCGCTATTGGGGCGCTATTGGTACGCCATTGGGGCGTCGTTGTTGCACCATTGGTGCGATTTTTAAGTTTTGAGCTGAAATTTTGATTTTTGTGTTTTGTGCTGAAATTTTGTACACACCAAAAAAAATCCAATCCAACTACCTGCAAACTTTCAGATTTTTCTGAGAAGTGGAAGTCCGAGTTTTTATTTTTGGAACAATTAAAATCCCATAAATCAAAAAAAATGGAAAAGAACCTTAGATGAGCTCCAAATGTCTGGGGAAGGCATCCAAAAATCCTTATAAATCGTCCCCATATTTGTGGAATCATCTTAGGTAGCATTTGACATGGTGGATTTGGAGACTGCACTCATGCATTGGTTCACTGGGCCAATGGTTCGCTATTGGGGCGCCATTGATGCGCTAGTGGGGCGCTATTGGTACGCCATTGGGGCGCCGTTGGTGCGATTTTTGAGTTTTGAGCTGAAATTTAGATTTATGAATTTTGAGCTGGAATTTTGTACACACACCAATAAAAATCCAAACCAACTACCTGCCAAATTTCAGATTTTTCTGAGATGTGGAAGTCCGACTTTTTATTTTTGCAACAATTAAAATCCCGTAAATCATGACAAATGGAAAAGCACCCTAGATGAGCTCAAAATGTCCGGGGAACGCTTCCAAAAATCCTTATAAATCGTCCCCACGTTTAAATGGTTGATGCTTTTCTGGTCCCCCGCCTTCTCCTTGATCAAATAGTGTAAGGAGAAAAAAAAAACCCTCTTATTCCCTTAATTTTTTAGTTCTCAGTAATTCTGATTCAATTGTGACAATAACCAATAAGCAAGCAGCTTGTCTACACCGAAGTATTGACGGCGATTCTCAAATATCGCAGAACAGAATGGATATCTAGAATACATTAGAAAAAAAAATACCCAGGTAGCCGTCGAAATGGAGAAAGGAAAGGGGCAAAGGCGGTCTTGCTTGGCGCGAAGGCTGCAGGTTCGGGACGATAGCCCTTATTTATTTATGGAAAAGGGAGAGTACTGGAAGGAACTCAAAAGGGAGCTGGAGCATGCCTTTCGCAATACCAGTTGAAGCCCTGAACAAGTTGATTAATCGCCTCTTGATATATGAATAGGACGGACGAAGTCAAAGACGAAGACCACATATCCTCTTTCTTTTAAGCGTCCATCAAGTCTGTAGAGTTTAGTCCCGCCAAGTTTGAAATCTTAATGCAGGCATGGGCTTGTGGAATCATCTTAGGTAGCATTTGACATGGTGGATTTGGAGATTGCTCTTATGCATTGGTTCACTGTGCCATTGGTGCGCTATTGGGGCGCCATTTTTTGCAATTTTTGAGGTTTGAACTTAAATTTTGTACACACACCAATAAAAATCCAAGCCAACTACCTGCAAAATTTCAGATTTTTTTGAGAAGTGGAAGTCTGATTTTTATTTTTGGAACAATTTAAATCCCGTAAATCGGAAAAAATGGAAAAGCACCTCAGATGAGCTCAATATGTCCAAGGAAAGCAACCAAAAATCCTTATAAATCATCCCCATATTTGTGAAATCATCTTAGGTCGCATTTGACATGGTCGATTTGGAGATTGCTCATTGGTGCGCCATTGGTGCGCTGTTGGTGCGATTTTTGTGTTTTGAGCTGAAATTTTGAATTTTGAGTTTGGAGCTGAAATTCTATACACACACGATAAAAAATCCACTCCAACTACCTGCAAAATTTCAGACTTTTCTAAGATGTGGAAGTCCAACTTTTAGTTTTTGGAACAATTAAAATCTTGAAATCGGGAAAAATGGAAAAGCTCCTCAGTGGAGCTCAAAATGTCCGGGGAAGGCATCCAAAAATCCTTATAAATCATCCCCACATTTGTGGAATCTTCTTAGGTAGCATTGGACATGATGGATTTGGAGACTGCTCTTATGCATCGGTTCACTGGGCCATTGGTGCGCTATTAGGGCACCATTGATGCGCTATTGGGGCGCTATTGGTACGCCATTGGGGCGCCGTTGTTGCACCATTGGTGCGATTTTTGAGTTTTGAGCTGAAATTTTGATTTTTGAGTTTTGTGCTGAAATTTTGTACACACACCAAAAAAATCCAATCCAACTACCTGTAAACTTTTAGATTTTTCTGAGAAGTGGAAGTCCGAGTTTTTATTTTTGGAACAATTAAAATCCCGTAAATCAGGAAAAATGGAAAAGCACCTTAGATGAGCTCAAAATGTCTGGGGAAGGCATCCAAAAATCCTTATAAATCGTCCCCATATTTGTGGAATCATCTTAGGTAGCATTTGACATGGTGGATTTGGAGATTGCTCTCATGCATTGGTTCACTGGGCCATTGGTTCGCTATTGGGGCGCCATTGATGCGCTAGTGGGGCGCTATTGGTACGCCATTGGGGCGCCGTTGGTGCGATTTTTGAGTTTTGAGCTGAAATTTAGATTTATTAATTTTGAGCTGGAATTTTTTACACACACCAATAAAAATCCAAAACAACTATCTGCCAAATTTCAGATTTTTCTGAGAAATGGAAGTCCGACTTTTTATTTTTGGAACAATTAAGTTCCCGTAAATCAGAAAAAATGAAAATTTTTATTTTTAAATTTTGAGCTGAAATTTTAAACACACACCAATAAAAATCCAATCCAACTACCGGAAAAATTTCGGATATTTTTGATATGTGGAAGTCGGACATTTTATTTTTGGAACAATTAAAATCCTGTAAATCGAAAAAAAAATGGAAAAGCACCTCAGATGACCTCAAAATGTCCAAGGAAGCCATCCAAAAGTTATTATAAACCATTCCCATATTTGTGGAATCATCTTAGGTAGCATTTGACATGGTGGATTTGGAGATTGCTCATTGGTGCGCCATTGGTGCGCTATTGGGGCGCCATTGGTGCGATTTTTGAGTTTTGAGCTGAAATTTTGATTTTTGAGTTTTGCGCTGAAATTTTGTACACAAACCAAAAAAAATCGAATCCAACTACCTGAAAACTTTCAGATTTCTCTGAGATGTGGAAGTCCGAGTTTTTATTTTTGGAACAATTAAAATCCCGTAAATCAGGAAAATTGGAAAAGCACCATAGAAGAGCTCAAAATGTCTGGGGAAGGCATCCAAAAATCCATATAAATCATCCCCATATTTTTGGAATCATCTTAGGTAGCATTTGACATGTTGGATTTGGAGATTGATCTTATGCATTGGTTCGCTGGGCCATTGGTGTGCTATTGGGGCGCTATTGGTACGCCATTGCGGCGCCGTTGGTGCAATTTTTGGTTTTTGAGCTGAAATTTTGTTCACACACCAATAAAAATCCAATCCAACTACCTGCCAAATTTTAGATTTTTCTGAGATGTGGAAGTCCGACTTTTTATTTTTGGAAAAAGTAAAATCCCGTAAATTAGAAAAAAAGTAAATTTTAATTTTTAAATTTCGAGCTGAAATCTTGCACACAAACCAATCAAAAACGAATCCAACTACCTGCAAAAGTTTCGATTTTTATAAGATGTGGAAGTCGGATTTTTTATTTTTGGAACAATTAAAATCCTGTAAATCGAAAAAAATGGAAAAGCACCTTAGATGAGCTCAAAAGTCCGAGGAAGGCTTCCAAAAATCCTTATAAATCATCCCCATAGTGGTGGAATCATATTAGGTAGCATTTGTCATGGTGGATTTGGAGATTCCTCATATGCATTGGTTCACAGGGCCATTGGGGCGCCAATGGTGGGCCATTGGTGCGCTATTGGGGCGCCACTGGTGCGATTTTTGAGTTTTGAGATGAAATTTTAATTTTTGAGTTTTTAGCTGAATTTTTTTATGCAAACCAATAAAAACCCAATCCAACTACCTGCAAAATTTCGGAACTTTCTGAGAAGTGGAAGTCCGAGTTTTCTTTTTTGGAACAATTAAATTCCCGTAAATCGGGAAAAATGGAAACGCTCCCCAGATCAGCTCAAAATGTCCGGGGAAGGCATCCAAAAATCCTTATAAATCATCCCCATATTTTTTGAATCATTTTAGGTAGCATTTGACATGGTGGATTAGGAGGTTGCTCAATGGTGCGCCATTGGTGCGCTATTGGTGCGATTTTTGAGTTTTGAACTGAAATTTTAATTTTTGAGTTTTGAGCTGAAATTTCGTACACACAGCAGTAAAAATCCAATCCAACTACCTGCCAAATTTCAGATTTTTCAGAGAAGTGGAAGTCCGACTTTTTATTTATGGAGCAATTAAAATCCCATTAATCAAAAAAAATTAAAATATTAAATTTTGAATTTTGAGCTGAAATTTTGCACACACACCAATAAAAAGACAATCCAACTACCTCCAAAATTTCTAATTTCCTGAGAAGTGGAAGTCGGACTTTTCAGTTTTGGAACAATTAAAATCCCGTAAATCGGAAAAAATAGAAAAGCACTTCAGATGACCTTAAATTGTCCGAGGAAGGCATCCAAAAATCCTTATAAATCATCCCCATAATTTTGGAATCATCTTAGGTAGCATTTGACATTGTGGATTTCGAGATTTCTCATTGGTGCGCTATTGGTGCGAATTTTGAGTTTAGAGCTGAAATTTTGAGTTTTGCGTTTTGAGCTGAAAATTTGTACACACAAGAATAAAAATCCAGTCCAACTACCTGCAAAATTTCAGAATTTTCTGAGATGTTGATGTCCGAGTTTTTATTTGTGGAATAATTAAAATCCTGTAAATCGGAAAAATGGAAAACCACCTCAGATGAGCTCAAAATGTCCGAGAAAGGCATCCAAAACTCCTTCTAAATCATCCCCATATTTATGGAATCATTTTAGATAGCATTTGACATGGTGGATTTGGAGATTGCTCATTGGTGCGCTACTGATGCGATTTTTGAGTTTTGAGCTGAAATTTTAATTTTTGAGTTTTGAGCTGAAATATTGTACACACAAGAATAAAAATCAATTCCAACTACCAACAATATTTTATATTTTTCTGAGAGATGGAAGTCCGACTTTTTATTTTTGGAACAATTTAAATCCCGTAAATCGGGAAAAATGGAAAAGCACCTTTGATGAGCTTAAAATGTCCGGGGAAGGCATCCAAAAATCCTTATAAATCATCCCCATAATTGTGGAATCATCTTAGGTGGCATTTGACATGGTGGATTTGGAGATTGCTCTTATGCATTGGTTCACTGGGCCATTGGTGCGCCATTGATGCGCTATTGGTGTGCCATAGGGGCGAGCTATTGGTGCAATTTTTGAGTTTTGAGCTGAAATTTTGATTTTTAAATTTTTGAGCTGAAATTTTGTACACACACCAAATTCAATCCAACTACCTGCCAAATTTCAAATTTTTCTGAGAATTGGAAGTCCGACTTTTTATTTTTGGAATAATTAAAATCCCGTAAATCAGAAAAAATGGAAATCTTGATTTTTGAGTTTTGAACTGAAATATTGTACACACAAGAATAAAAATCCAGTCACACTACCTACAATATTTTAGAATTTTTTGAGATGTGGAAGTCCGATTTTTTATTTTTGGAACAATTAAAATCCCGTAAATCGGGAACAATGGAAAAGCACCTTAGATGAGATCAAAATGTCCGGGGAAGGCATCCAAAAATCCTTATAAATCATCCCCATAATTGTGGATTCTTCTTAGGTAGCATTTGACATGGTGGATTTGGAGATTGCTCTTATGCATTGGTTCACTGGGCCATTGGTGCGCCATTGATGCGCTATTGGGGCGCTATTGGTGTGCCCTTTGGGGCGAGCTATTGGTGCGATTTTTGAGTTTTGAGCTGAAATTTTGATTTTTGAATTTTGAGCTGAAAATTTTGTACACACACCAACAAAAATCCAATCCAACTACCTGCCAAATTCAAGAATATTCTGAGAATCGGAAATCCGACTTTTTATTTTTAGAACAATTAAAATCCCGTAAATCAGAAAAAATGGAAATCTTGATTTTTTGAATTTTGAGCTGAAATTTTGTACACACATCAATAAAAATCCAATCCAAATACCTGCAAAATTTTCAACTTTCCTGAGATGTGGAAGTCGTACTTTTTATTTTTGGAACAATTAAAATCCCGTAAATCGGGAAAAATGGAAAAGCACCTCAGATGAGCTCAAAATGTCCCCACTTTTTTGGAATCATTTTAGGTAGCATTTGACTTGGTGGATTTGGAGATTCCTCTTACGCAATGGTTCACTGGGCCCTTGGTGCGCTATTGGGGTGCCATTGGGGCGCTATTCGTGCGCCATTGGTGCGATTTTTGAGTTTGGATCTGAAATTTTGATTTTCGAGTTTTGTTCTGAAATTTTTTAAAAAAACCAATAAAAATCTAATCCAACTACCTGCAAAATTTCAGATTTTTCTGAGATGTGGAAGTCCGAATTTTTATTTTTGAAACAATCAAAATCCCGTAAATCAGGAAAAATGGAAAAGCACCTCAGAAGACCTCAAAATGTCCGTGGAAGGCATCCAAAAATCCTTACAAACCATCCCCATATTTGTGGAATCTTTTTAGGTAGCATTTGACATGGTGGATTTGGAGATTGCTCTTATGCATTGGTTCACTGGGCCATTGGCGCGCCATTGGGGCGCCATTGGTGTGCCATTGGTTCGCTATTGGGGCGCTACTGTTGCACCAATGGTGCGCCATTGGTGCGATTTTTGAGTTTTGAGCTTAAAGTTTGTACACACACCAATAAAAATCCAATCCAACTACCTGCAAAATTTTAATTTTTTTTGAGTTGCGGAAGTCCGACTTTTTATTTCTGGAACAATTAAAATCCGTAAATCGGGAAAAATGGAAAACCACCTTAGATGAGCTCAAAATCTTCAGGGAAGGCATTCAAAAATCCTTATAAATCATCCCCATATTTGTGGAATCGGGTTAGGTAGCATTTGACATGGTGGATTTGGAGATTGCTCATTGGTGCGCTATTGATGCGATTTTTGAGTTTTGAGCTGAAATTTTGATTTTTGAGTTTTGAGCTGAAATATTGTACGCACAAGAATAAAATTCCAGTCCAACTACCTACAAAATTTTAGACTTCTCTAAGAACTGGAATTCCTACCTTTTATTTTTGGAATAATTAAAATCCCGTAAATCGGGAAAAATGGAAAAGCACCTTAGATGAGCTCAAAATGTCCGGGGAAGGCATCCAAAAATCCTTATAAATCATCCCCAAAATTGTGGAATCATCTTAGGTAGCATTTTACATGGTGGATTTGGAGATTGCTCTTTTGCATTGGTTCACTGGGCCATTGGTGCGCCATTGATGCGCTACTGGGGCGCTATTGGTGTGCCATTGGGGCGAGCTATTGGTGCGATTTTTGAGTTTTGAGCTGAAATTTTGATTTTTAAATTTTGAGCTGAAATTTTGTACACACACCAACAAAAATACAATCCAACTACCTGCAAAATTTCAGATTTTTCTGAGATGTGGAAGTCCGACTTTTTATTTTTGGAACAATTAAAATCCCATAAATCGGAAAAAATCGGAAACCACCTTAGATGAGCTCAAAATGTTCGAGGAAGGCATCCAAAAAACCTTGTAAATTATTCGCATATTTGTGGAATCATCTTAGGTAGCATTTGACATGGTGGATTTGGAGATTGCTCAATGGTGCGCTATTGATGCTATTTTTGAGTTTTGAGCTGAAATTTTGATTTTTGAGTTTTGAGCTGAAATATTGTACGCACACGAATAAAAATCCAGTCCAACTACCTGCAAAATTTCAGATTTTTTTGAGAAATGAAATTCCGACTTTTTAGTTTTTGGAACAATCTAAATCATGTAAATCATGAAAAATGGAACAGCACCTCAGATGACCTCAAAATGTCCGGGGAAGGCATCAAAAAATTCTTATAAATCATCCCCATACTTTTGGAATCATCATAGGTAGAATTTGACATGGTGGATTTGGAGATTGCTCATTGGTGCGCTATTGATGCGATTTTTGAGTTTTGAGCTGAAATTTTGATTTTTGAGTTTTGAGCTGAAATTTTGAACATACAAGAATAAAAATCCAGTCCAACTACCTACAAAATTCTAAACTTTTCTGAGATGTGGAAGTCCGACTTTTTATTTTTGGAACAGTTAAAATCCCATAAATCGGGAAAAATGGAAAAGCACCATAGATTAGCTCAAAATGTCCAGGGAAGGCATCCGAAAATCCATATAAATCATCTCCATATTTGTGGAGTCATCTTAGGTAGCACTTGACATGGTGGATTTGGAGATTGCTCTTATGCATTGGTTCACTGGGCCGTTGGTGCGTCATTGATGCGCTATTTGGGCGCTATTGGTGTGCCCTTTGGGGCGAGCTATTGGTGCGATTTTTGAGTTTTGAGCTGAAATTTTAATTTTTGAATTTTAAGCTGAAATTTTAATTTTTGAATTTTGAGCTGAAATTTTGTACACACACCAACAAAAATTCAATCCAACTACCTGCCAAATTCGAGAATATTCTGAGAATCGGAAGTCCAACTTTTTATTTTTAGAACAATTAAACTCCCGTAAATCAGAAAAAATGGAAATCTTGATTTTTTGAATTCTGAGCTGAAATTTTGTACACAAATCAATAAAAATCCAATCCAACTACCTGAAAAATTTCAGATTTTTCTGAGAAGTGGAAGTCAGACTTTTTATTTTTTGAACAATTAAAATCCCGTAAATCGGAAAAAATGGAAAAGCACCTCAGATGAACTAAAAATGTCCGAGGAAGGCATCCAAAAATCCTTGTAAATCATCCCCATATTTGTGGAATCATCTTAGGTAGCATATGACATGGTGGATTTGGAGAATGCTCGTTGGTGCGCTATTGATGCGATTTTTGAGTTTTGATCTGAAATTTTGATTTTTGAGTTTTGAGCTGAAATACTGTACACACACGAATAAAAATTCAGTACAACTACCTACAAAATTTTAAATTTTTCTGAGATGTGGAAGTCCGATTTTTTAATTTTTGGAACAATTAAAATCACGTAAATCGGGAAAAATGGAAAAGCTCCTCAGACGACCTCAAAAAGTCCGGGGAAGGCATCCAAAATTCCTTATAAATCATCCCCATATTTGTGGATTCTTCTTAGGTAGCATTTGACTTGGTGGATTTGGAGATTGCTCTTATGCATTGGTTCACTGGGCCATTGGTGCGATTTTTGAGTTTTGTGCTGAAATTTTGTTCACACACCAACATAAATCCAATCCAACTACCTGCCAAATTTCAGATTTTTCTGGGATGTGGAAGTCCAATTTTTTATTTTTTGAACGATTAAAATCCGGTAAATTGGAAAAATTGTAAATTTTTTTTTTGAATTTTGAGCTGAAATTTTGCACACACATCAATAGAAATCCAATCCAACTACCTGCAAAATTTCAAATTTTTCTGAGAAGTGGAAGTCTGACTTTTTATTTTTGGAACAATTTAATTCCCGTAAATCGGAAAAAATGAAAAAGCACCTCAGATGAGCTCAATATGTCCGAGGAAGGCAACCAAAAATTTTTTTAAATCATCCCATATTTTTGGAATCATCGTAGGTCGCTTTTGACATGGTGGATTTGGAGATTGCTCGTTGGTGCGCTATTGGTGCAATTTTTGAGTTTTGTGCTGAAATTTTGATTTTTGAGTTTGGAGCTAAAATTTTGTACACACAAGAATAAAAATCCCCTCCAACTACCTGCAAAATTTCAGTTTTTTTTAAGATGTGGAAGTCCGATTTTTTATTTTTCGAACAATTAAAATCCCGTAAATCGGGAAAAATGGAAAAGCACCATGGATGAGCTCAAAATGTCCGGGGAAGGCATCCAAAAGTCCTTATAAATCATCCCCTTATTTGTGTAATCATCTTAGGTAGCATTTGACGTGGTGGATTTGGAGATAGATCTTATGCCAATAGTTCACTGGGCCATTGGTGCGCTATTCGGGCGCCATTGGTGCGCCATTGATGCGCCATTGATGCGCTATTGGGGTGCTATTGGGGCGCCAATGGTGCGATTTTTGAGTTTTGAGCATAGATTTTGACCCACACCAATAAAAATCCAAGCCAACTACCTGCAAAATTTTAGATTTTTCTGAGATGTGCAAGTCCGACTTTTTATTTTTGGAACAATTAAAATACTGTAAATTTGGAAAAATGGAAAAGCGCCTCGAATGAGCTCAATATGTCCGAGGAAGGCATCCAAAAATCCCTATAAATCATCCCCATATTTTTGGAAACATCTTAGGTAGCGTTTGACATGGTGGATTTGGAGATGCTCATTGGTGCGCTATTGGCGCGCCATTGGGGCGCTATTGGGGCGCCATTGGTGCGCTATTGGTACGATTTTTGAGTTTTGAGCTGAAATTTTGATTTTTGAGTTGTGAGCTCAAATTTTGTACATACACCAGTAAAAATCCAATCCAACTACCTGCAAAATGTTAGATTTTTCTCAGACATGGAAGTCAGACTTTTATTTTTGGAACAATTAAAATCCCTAGATCAAAAAAAATAGAAAAGCACCTCAGATGACCTCAAAATGTCAGAGAAAGGCATCCAAAAATCCTTATAAAACATCCCCTTATTTTTTGAATCATCTTAGGTAGCATTTGACATGATGGAATTGGAGATTGCTCATTGGTGCGCTGAAATTTTTGATTTTTAAGTTTTGAGCTGAAATTTGATTTTTAAGTTTTGAACTGAAATTTCGTACACACACGAATAAAAATCCAGTCCAACTACCTTCAAAATTTCAGATTTTTCGAGAAGTGGAAGTCCGACTTTTTATTTGTGGAACAATTAAAATCCCGTAAATCGGGTAAAATGGAAAAGCACCTGAGATGAGCTCAAAATGTCCGAGGAAGGCATCGAAAAATCCTCATAAATCGTCCCTATATTTTTGGTACCATCTAAGGTAGCATTTGACATGGTGGATTTGGAGATTGCTCTTATGCATTGGTTCACTGTGCCATTGGTGCGCCATTGATGCGCTATTGGGGCGCTATTGGTGTGCAATTGGTGCGATTTTTGAGTTTTGATCTGAAATTTTGATTTTTGAATTTTGAGCTGAAATTTCGTACACACAACAATAAAAATCAAATCCAAATACCTGCCAAATTTCAGATTTTTTTGAGATGTGGAAGTCTGACTTTTTATTTTTGGAACAATTAAAATTCTGTAAATCAGAAAAAATAAAATTTTTTATTTTTGACTTTTGAGCTAAAGTTTTGCACACACACAATAACAATCGAATCCAAATACCTGCAAAATTTCTAATTTTTCTGTGAAGTGAAGTCGGACTTTTTGTTTTTGGAACAATTAAAATCCCGTAAATCGAAAAAAATGGAAAAGCACCTCAGATGACCACAAATTGTCCGAGGAAGGCATCCAAAAATCCTTATAAATCATCCCCATGTTTGTGGAATCATCTTAGTTAGCAATTGACATGGTGGATTTCGTGATTGCTCATTGGTGCGCCATTGGTAACTGATGCTTGGTTTCTTATCAAACCGTATCTCATAAGGGGTCTTTTCAATTAAAGGACGTAAGGATACTCTTTCTAGAATGTAGCATGCTGTGTTTACACCCTCTGCCCAGAAATATGCAGGTAACTTATGCTCATTAAGCATAGTTCTAGCCATTTCTTGCAAAGTTCGATTCTTCCTTTCAACTACCCCATTTTGTTGAGGCGTTATAGGAGTCGAAAAGGTGTGTTCAATACCACTTTGCTCACAGAAGTGTTTAAAGACAAGGTTATCAAATTCACCTCCATGATCACTTCTAATTTTTGAAATTTTGTAGCCTTTTTCATTTTGTACTTTCCTAACAAGTGTACCAAATTCATAACATGCATGACCCTTTTGAGCAAGAAATACAACCCATGTGTACCTAGAATAATCATCAACCACCACAAGAACATAACTTTTACCACCTAAGCTAATGGTTCTCATGGGACCAAACAAGTCAATATGCAATAATTCAAGTGGTCTAGATGTAGAGAAAGTGTGTGTAGGTTTAAAGGAACTTTTAACCTGTTTTCCCAGCTGACATGCTCTACATGTGGTTTCTTTTTCATATTTGAGCATTGGCAGTCCTCTCACCAACTCCTTTTTGGACAGAATTGAAATAAGCTCCAAATTTGCATGACCAAGCCTTCTATGCCATAGAGTTGGGGTTTCTGTTCTAGCACTTAGACACTTGAAATCAGAAATAGCCACATCATTTAGGTTGATAGAGTATATGTTACCTTTTCGCTTTCCAACAAAAACCACTTGGTTTCTGTTAGTGACCAAACAACTAGATGCTTCAAATATAATTTTGTACCCTTTATCACATAATTGACTGATGCTTAGCAAGTTATATTTGAGGTTATCAACCAGTAAGACATGCTCAATAGCAGGACAAGAATTAATTTCACCGCAACCAAGAATTTTACCTTTTGACATATCACCAAAAGTTACATTACCTCGGTCTTTTTTAGTATGGGATGAGAACATGGAGGAGTCCCCTGTCATATGCCTTGAACAACCACTGTCCAAGATCCACTCATCCCTGTTTTCCTGTCAGCATGATCAAGTTTTAGGTACCCAAACTGATTTGGGTCCTTCAGGGTTAGGCTTGGTTCCTTTCGGAACCCACACATACTTTACATGACAGTTGCGTTTCTTGAACCAACAAGACCTAATGCCATGACCAACTCTACCACAGAAATGACAGGTAATATGTGGTGCTTCAGAGTGATGTGAGTGCATA
>JAKUCV010001726.1:42198-75214 GCA_028386065.3 Turnera subulata | reverse complement strand
TCCTTCACTTGGTTTGTGCCTTCATGAGTGACACATAGAAGCCTCCAGATCTCATAGGCAGTTTCACAAGATCTGACTCTTTGAAACTCACTCTCACTTATTCCACAAAGAAGGACATTCTTGGCTTGTGCATCAAGCTTAGCCTTTTTGAGCTCCTCTTCTGACCAGAACTGCATGTCCCTCAGTGGTCTGGCATAAGGATGCTGTACAATGTTCCACATCTCCAGATCTTTGCCTTCAAGGAAGATCTTCATCCTGAACTTTCAGTAATCAAAGTTTGCACCATCGAAGTGGGGTGCTTTGTTGATGCTATTTCCCTCATAAACCATGATCTTTGCCTCTGGATGTTACTCCTTTATACTGAGGACGTGGCTCCACTACCAATTGTTAGCCCAAATAGGCCTGAGAAGGGGGGGGGGTGGTGAATCAGGTTACCCTTCAATCGAGGTTGGTTTCTGAGTTGGTTTCGATGGAATCACTTTGGTTTCTGAGGAACCAATTGGTTTCTTTACGAACCACAAATACACAGAACTAATCAATGTTAAATGCACAAAGATAGAGAGAACAGAACAGAGAAAGGTTGACACAGTGATTTATAGTGGTTCCCCCTCACCAGGTACCTCCACTACCTAAAGGCCCTTCCTTTAGGATTTTAGAAACTCTCACTATCTTAGGCTTTTGCGGGATCAGCCTTAACCGATTACAGAAACCAAGCTTTTGCAGGCTAAGCTCAAACCTTAACACACACAAGCTTTTGCAGGCTATGCTCTAACCTTTACTCAAATCAAAATCCTGATTTGAGGACCCAACAATACTACACTAGTCTTGCCTAAACACACTACCCTCTGTAAGAACTTGGAGAACAAGATTAAGCACAAATTCAAAGCTCTCAAGAACAGCAAGAACACAGCAGGTATAAGCTCAATAATCAAATCAATAGCAAGTTTTCAAATGGCTAGGTTAAGGAAGAAAGATATGCAATGGCCTTCCTTATATAGTGCTTGAGTTGGTGGGGGTAGGTAGGAAGATCTTCATCCAACGGCTCTAAAGTACTCTTGAGCTCTTCATCCAACGGCTATGTGGTACAAATCAGTCTTCAGAGTTGACTCCACAATCCACTAGCTGGTGTTGGGTTCATTTCAGGAAGTCCACTCTCTTGGCAGCTCAATTACTTGAAAACATTCCATTTTTAGCAATCCGGGACCATAAGTGTGGACCACATGGTCCCCTTCACATAATTGATCAAAGAGAGGTGAGAGACAGGGGTTGAAGACTTCTCTCCAGTGTTGGACCATTTTCTCTGCCCGTTAGAGTAGTTAGGAGTTGGCCTTAATTGTTGTATGGACCATTGGGACCACTTGGCCACTTGCAGTTGGGACCACAATGTTGACAGATAGGTGTGGTTTCTTCTGAAACCAAGCTGAGAAACCAAGCTGAAAACCAACCTGCGAGAAAACTCAACACAAGTATATATGGCAAATATCTAATCCAGTTTGTTAGTAATCAAAATCATAATATATCAACACACTAAACATGGTTAATTATGGATTAACACTAATTAAAGTATTAGACTCATGTTTAGGCTAACAAAAATCCCGTAAGTCTGAAAAAAAGGAAATTTTTATTTTTGACTTTTGAGCTGAAATTTTGCATACACACCAATAAAAATTCAATCGAAATACCTGCAAAATTTTTAATTTTTCTGAGAAGTGAAGTCGGAATTTTTATTTTTGGAACAATTAAAATCCCGTAAATCGGAAAAAATGGAAAAGCACCTCAGACGACCACAAATTGTCCGAGGAAGGCATCCAAAAATCCTTATAAATCATCCCCACGTTTTTGGAATCATCTTAGTTAGCAATTGACATGGTGGATTTGGAGATTACTCATTGGTGAGCCATGGGTGCGCTACTGGTGCGATTTTTGAGTTTAGAGCTGAAATTTTGATTTTTGATTTTTGAGCTGAAATTTTGTACACACACGAATAAAAATCCAATCCAACTACATGTAAAATTTTGGATTTTTCTGAGATGTGGAAGTCCGACTTTTTATTTTTGGAACAACTAAAATCCCGTAAATCGGGAAAAATGGAAAAGCACCTCAGATGAGCTCAAAATGTCTGGGGAAGGCATACAAAAATACTTATAAATCATCCCCATATTTGGGGAATTATCATTGGTAGCATTTGACATGGTGGATTTGGAGATTGCTCTTTTGCATTGGTTCACTGGGCCATTGGTGCGCTATTGGGGCGCCATTGGTGCGCCAATGATGTGCTATTGGGCCGCTATTGGGGCGCCATTGGTGCAATTTTTCAGTTTTGAGCTTAAATTTTGTACACACACCAATAAAAATCCAAGCCAACTACCTGCAAAATTTCAGATCTTTCTGAGAAGTGGAAGTCCAACTTTTTATTTTTGGAACAATTTAAATCCCGTAAATCGGGAAAAATGGAAAAGCACCTCAGATGAGCTCAATATGTCCGAGGAAGGCAACCAAAAATCCTTATAAATCATCCCTATATTTTTGGAATCATATTGGGTCGCATTTGACATGGTGGATTTGGAGATTGCTCCTTGGTGCGCTATTGGGGCGCCATAGGCGCGCCATTGGTGCGCTATTGGTGCGATTTTTGAGTTTTGAACTGAAATTTTGATTTTTGAGTTTGGAGCTGAAATTTTGTAAACAAACGAATAAAAATCCACTCCAACTTTCTGCAAAATTTCAGAATTTTCTAAGGTGTGGAAGCGTGACGTTTTAGTTTTGGAACAATTAAAATCCCGTAACTTGGGAAAAATGGAAAAGCACCTTAGATGAGCTCAAAATGTCAGGGAAAGGCATCCAAAAATCCATATAAATCATCCCCATATTTTTGGAATCATCTTAGGTAGCATTTGACATGGTGGATTTGGAGATTGCTCTTATGCATTGGTTCACTGGGCCATTGGTGCGCTATTCGGGCGCCATTGGTGCAATTTTTGATTTTTGAGGTAAAATTCTGTACACGCCAAAAAAAAATCAAGCCAACTACCAGAAAAATTTAAAATTTTTCTGAGAAGTGCAAGTCTGACTTTTTATTTTTGGAACAATTAAAATCCTGTAATTCTGGAAAAATGGAAAAGCGCCTCAGATGAGCTCAATATGTCCGAGGAAGGTAACCAAAAATCCTTATAAATCATCCCCATATTTTTTGAAACATCTTAGGTAGCGTTTGACTTGGTGGATTTGGAGATTGCTCAATGGTGCGCTATTGGGGAAGATTTTTGAGTTTTGAGCTGAAATTTTGATTTTTGAGTTTCGAGCTCAAATTTTGTACAAACACCAATAAAAATCCAATGCAAGTACCTACAAAATTTCAGATTTTTCTAACGCGTGGAAGTCCGACTTTTTATTTTTGGAACAATTAAAATCCCGGAAATCGGGAAAATTGCAGAAGCACCTTAGATGAGCTCAAAATGTCCAGGGAAAGGCATCCAAAAATCCTTATAAATCATTTAGGAAGCATTTTACATGGTGGATTTGGAGATTGCCCTTATGCATTGGTTCACTGGGACGTTGGAACAATTAAAATCCCGTAAATCAGAAAAAATGGAAATTTTAATTTTTGAATTTTGAGCTGAAATTTTGTACACACACCAATAAAAATCCATTCCAACTACCTGAAAAATTTCAGATTTTTTTGAGATGTGGAAGTCAAACTTTTTATTTTTGGAACAATTAAAATCCTGTAAATCGAAAAAAAAAATAAAAAAGCACCACAGATGACCTCAAAATGTCCAAGGAAGGCGTCCAAAAATTCTTATAAATCATCCCCATATTTGTGGAACCATCTTAGGTAGAATTTGACATGGTGGATTTGGAGATTGCTCATTGGTGCGCCATTGGTGCGCTATTGGTGCGCCATTGGTGCGATTTTTTAGTTTTGAGCTGAAATTTTGATTTTTGAGTTTTGTGCTGAAATTTTGTACACGCAACAATAAAAATCCAATCCAAGTACCCGAAAAATTTTAAATTTTTCTGAGATGTGGAAGTAAGAGTTTTTATTTTAGGAACAATTAAAATCCCGTAAATTGGGAAAAATCGAAATGCACCTCAGATGAGCTCAAAATGTCCGAAAAAGGCATCCAAAAATCCTTATAAATCATCCATATTTGTGGAATCATCTTAGGTAGCATTTGACATGGTGGATTTGGAGATTGCTCATTGGTGCGCTGTTGGTGCGCCATTGGTGCGATTTTTGTGTTTTGTGCTGAAATTTTGATTTTTGAGTTTTGAGCTGAAATCTTCTGAGAAGTGGAAGTCCAACTTTTTAATTTTTGGAACAATTAAAATCCCATAAATCGGGAAACACGGAAAAGCACCTCAGATCACCTCAAAATGTCCGAGTAAGGCAACGAAAAATGCTTATAAATCAGCCCCACATTTCTGGAATCTTCTTAGGTAGCATTTGACATGGTGGAATTGGAGATTGCTCTTTTCCATTGGTTCACTGGGCCATTGGTGCGCTATTGGGGCACCAGTGGGGCGCCACTAGGGCGCGATTGGTGCGCCATTGCTGCGATTTTTGAGTTTTGAGCTGAAATTTTGTACACACACCAACAAAAATCCAATCTAACTACGTGAAAAAATTCAGATTTTTCTGAGAAGTGGAAGTCCGAATTTTTATTTTTGGAACAATTAAAATCGTGTAAATCGGGAAAAATGGAAAAGCAACTTAGATGAGCTCAAAATGCCTGGGGAAGGCATCCAAAAATCCTTATAAATCATCCTATATTTGTGGAATCGTCTTAGGTAGCATTTTACATGGTGGATTTGGAGATTGCTTTTATGCATTGGTTCACTGGGCCATTGGGGCGCTATAGAGGCGCCATTGGTGCGCCATTGATGCGCTATTGGGGCGCTATTGTTGTGCCATTGGGGCGCCATTTGTGCGATTTTTGAATTTTGAGCTGAAATTTTGATTTTTGGATTCTGAGCTGAAATTTTGTACACACACCAATAAAAATCCAATCCAACTACCTGCCAAATTTCAGATTTTTCTGAGATGTGGAAGTCCGATTTTTTATTTTTGGGAAAAATTAAAATCCCATAAATCAGAAAAAATAGAAATTCTAATTTTTGAATTTTGAGCTGAAATTTTGTACACACACCAGTAAAAATAAAATCCAACCACCTGAAAAATTTCAGAGTTTTTTGAGATGTAGATATCAGACTTTTTATTTTTGGAACAATTAAAATCCCGTAAATCGGAAAAAAATGGAAAAGCACCTCAGAAGACCTCAAAATCTCCGAGGAAGGGATTTAAAAATCACTATAAATCATCCCCATATTTGTGGAATCATCTTAGGTAGCATTTGACATGGTCGATTTGGAGATTGCTCATTGGTGCGCCGTTGGTGCGCTATTGATGCGATTTTTGAGTTTGGAGCTGAAATTTTGAATTTTGAGTTTTGAGCAGAAATTTTGCACACGCACGAATAAAAATCCAGTCCAACTACAACAAAGGTTCAAATTTTTCTGAGAAGTGGATGTCCGACTTTTTAATTTTTGGAAAAATTAAAATCCCGTAAATCGGAAAAAAATGGAAAAGCATCTCAGATGACCTCAAAATGTCCGAGGAAGGCAACCAAAAACCCTTATAAATCATCCCCATAATTGTGGAATCATCTTAGGTCGAATTTGAAATGGTGGATTTGGAGATTGCTCATTGGTGCGCTACTGGTGCGTTTTTTGAGTTTTGAGCTGAAATTCTGATGTTTAAGTTTTGAGCTGAAATTTTGTACACGCACGAAAAAAAATCCACTCCAACTACCTGCAAAATTTTAAATTTTTCTGAGAAGTGGAAGTCCAACTTTTAATTTTTGGAACAATTAATATCCCTTAAATCGGAAAAAATAGAAAAGCACCTCAGATGACCTCAAAATGTCAGAGGAAGGGATCCAAAAATCCTTATAAATCGTCCCATATTTGTGGAATCATCTTAGGTAGCATTTGACGTGGTGGATTTGGAGATTGCTCAATGGTGCGCCACTGGTACGGTGTTGGTGCGATTTTTGAGTTTTGAGCTGAAATTTTGTTCACACATGAAAAAAAATCCACTCCAACTACCTGCAAAATTTCAGATTTTTTTGAGATATGGAAGTCCGATTTTTTATTTTTGGAAAATTTTAAATCCCATAAATCAGAAAAAATTTAAATTTTGATTTTTGATTCTTGAATTTTGTGCTGAAATTTTGTACACACACCAATAAAAATCCAATCCAACCACCTGAAAAATTTCATATTTTTTTGAGATGTGGATATTGGACTTTTTATTTTTGGAAAAGCACCTCAGATGACCTCAAAATGTCCGAGGAAGGCATCCAAAAATCCTTATAAATCATCCCTATACTTTTGGAATCATCTTAGGTAGCATTTTAGGTGTGGATATGGAGATTGCTCCTATGCATTGGTTCACTGGGCCATTGGTGCGCCATTGATGCGCTATTGGGGCGCCATTAGTGCTATTTTTGAGTTTTGAGCTGAAATTTTGATTTTTGAGTTTTGAGCTGAAATTTTGTACAAACACCAATAAAAATCCAAGCCAACTACCTGTAAAATTTCTGATTTTTCCGAGATGTGGACATCCGAGATTTTATTTTTGGAACATTTTAAATCCCGTAAATCGGGAAAAATGGAAAAGCACCTCAGATGAGCTCACTATGTCCGAGGAAGGCAGCCAAAAATCCTTATAAATCATCCCCATATTTGTGGAATCATCTTAGGTCGCATTTGACATGGTGGATTTGGAGATTGCTCTTATGCATTGGTTCACTGGGCCATTGGTGCGCTATTGGGGCACCATTAGGGCGCCATTGGTGCTCGATTTGTGCGGTTTTGGAGATTTGAGCTGAAATTTTGAATTTTGAAATTTGTGCAGAAATGTTGTACACACACCAATGAAAATCCAACCCAACTACCTGCAAAATTTCAGATTTTTCTGAGAAGTGGAAGTCCGATTTTTCATTTTTGGAACAACTAAAATCCCGTAAATCGGGAAAAATGGAAAAGCACCTCAGATGAGCTCTAAACATCCCGGGAAGGCATCCAAAAATCCTTGTAAATCATCCCCATATTTGTGGAATCATATTAGGTAGCATTTTACATGGTGAATTTGGAGATTGCTCTTATGCATTGGTTCACTGGGCCATTGGGGAGCTATATGGGTGCAATTGGTGCGGCATTGAAGCGCTATTGGGGCGCTATTGGTGTGCATTGGGGCGCCATTGGTGCGATTTTTGAGTTTTGTGCTGAAATTTTGATTTTTGAATTTTGTGCTGAAATTTTGTACACACACCAACAAAAATCCAATCCAACTACCAGCGAAATTTCAGATATTTCAGAGATGTGAAAGTCCGAATTTTTATTTTTGGAACAATTAAATTCCCGTAAATCAGAAAAAATAGAAATTTTGAATTTTGAATTTTGATCTGAAATTTTGTACACACACCAATAAAAATTCAATCCAGCTACCCGAAAAATTTCAGAATTTTTTGAGATGTGGATATCGGACTATTTATTTCTATAACAATTAAAATTCTGTAAATCGGAAAAAAATGGAAAAGCACCTCAGATGACCTCAAAATGTCCAAGGAAGGCATCCAAAAATCCTTATAAATCATCCCCATATTTTTGGAATCATCTTAGGTAGCATTTGACTTGGTGGATTTGGAGATTGCTCATTGGTGCGCCGTTGGTGCGGCATTGGTGCGATTTTTGAGTTTTGAGCTGAAATATTTATTTTTAAGTTTTGAGCTGAAATATTTATTTTTGAGTTTTGAGCTGAAATTTTTATTTTTGAGATTGGAGCTGAAATTTTGTACACACACGAATAAATATCCAGTCCAACTACCTGCAAAATTTCAGATTTTTCTGAGATGTGGAAGTCCAGTTTTTTATTTCTGGAACAATTAAAATCCCATAAATCGGGAAAAATAGAAAAGCATCTGAGATGTGCTCAAAATGTCCGGGGAAGGCATCCAAAAATCCTTATAAATCATCCCCATATTTGTGGAATCATCTTAGGTAGTATTTGACATGGTGGATTTGGAGATTGCTCTTATGCGTTGGTTCACTGGGCCATTGGTGCGAAATTAGGGCGCCATTGGGGCGCTGTTGGTGCGTCAATGGTGCGATTTTTGAGAAGTGGAAGTCGTATTTTTTATTTTTGGAACAATTAAAATCTGGTAAATCAGAAAAAATAGAAATTTTGATTTTTGAATTTTGAGCTGAAATTTTGCACACACACCAATAAAAATCCAATCCAGCTATGTGAAAAATTTCTAACTTTTCTGTGATGTAGAAGTCGGACTTTTTATTTTTTGAACAATTAAAATCCCGTAAATCAGAAAAAATGGAAAAGCACCTCAGATGACCTCAAATTGTCCGAGGAAGGCATCCAAAAATCCTTATAAATCATCTTCATGTTTGTGGAATCATCTTAGGTTGCATTTGACATGGTGGATTTGGAAATTGCTCATTGGTGCGCCGTTGCTGCGCTATTGGTGTGATTTTTGAGTTTTTAGCTGAAATTTTTTACGCACATGAATAAAAATGCAGTCCAACTACCAGAAAAATTTCAGATTTTTCTGAGATGTGGAAGTCCGACTTTTTATTTTTGAACAACTAAAATCCCGTAAATGGGAAAAATGGAAAAGCATCATAGATGAGCTCAAAATGTCTGGGGAAGGCATCCAAAAATCCATATAAATCATCCCCATATTTGTAGAATCATCTTAGGTAGCATTTGACAAGGTGGATTTGGAGATTGCTCTTATGCATTGGTTCACTGGGCCATTGGTGCGCTATTGGGGCGCCATAGGTGCGCCATTAGTGCAATTTTTGAGTTTTGAGCTGAAATTTTGATTTTTGATTTTTGTGCATAAATTTTGTACAAAGCCCAATAAAATTCCAATCCAACTGCCTGCAAAATTTCAGATTTTTCTGAGTTACGGAAGTTTCGACTTTCTATTTTTGAACAATTTAAATCCCGTAAATCTGGAAAAATGAAAAGCACCTCAGATGAGCACAATTTGTTCGGGGAAGGCATCCAAAAATCATTATAAACCGTCCCTATTTTTTTTGGAATCATTTTAGGTAGCATTTGACATGGTGGATTTGGAGATTGCTCATATGCATTAGTTCACTGGGCCATTGGTGCGCGATTGAGGCGCCATTGGGGCGCCATTGGTGCGATTTTTGAGTTTGGAGCTGAAATTTTGAATTTTGATTTTTGTGCTTAAATTCTGTACAAAGAACAATAAAAATCCAATCCAACTACCTGAAAAAGTTCAGATTTTTCTAAGTTGTGGAAGTTCGGCTTTTTATTTTTGGAACAATTAAAATCCCGTAAATCGGAAAAAATGGAAAAGCACCTCAGATGACCTCAAAATGTCCGAAGAAGGCAGCCAAAAATTCTTATAAATCATCCCCATATTTGTGGAATCATCTTAGGTTGCATTTGACATGGTGGATTTGGAGATTGCTCATTGGTGCGCCATTGGTGCGCTATTGGTGCGATTTTTGTGTTTTGAGCTGAAATTTTGATTTTTGAGTTTTGAGCTAAAATTTTGTACAAACGCGAATAAAAATCCACTCCAACTACCTGAAAAATTTCAGATGTTTCTGAGATTTGGAATTCCGACTTTTAATTTTTTGAACAATTAAAATCCCATAAATCGGGAAAAATAGAAAAACACCTCAGATGAGTTCAAAATGTCCGAGGAAGGCATCCAAAAAACCTTATAAATCATCCACATATTTTTGGAATCATCTTATGTAGCATTTGACATGGTGGATTTTGAGATTGCTCTTACGCATTGGTTTAATGCGCCATTGGTGCGCTATTGGTGCGCCATTGATGCGCTATTGGGGGGCTATTGGTGCGCCATTGGTTCCCCATTGGTGCGATTTTTGAGTTTTGAGCTGAAATTTTGATTTTTGAGTTTTGTGCTGAAATTTTGTACACACACCAATAAAAATCCACTCCAACTACCTGAAAAATTTCATATTTTTATGAGATGTGAAAGTCCGACTATTTATTTTTGGAACGATTAAAATCACGTAAATCGGGAAAAATGGAAAAGCACCACAGATGAGCTCAAAATGTCCGGGGAAGGCATCCAAAAATCCTTATAAATCATCCCCATATTTTCGGAGTCATCTTAGGAAGCATTTGACATGGTGGATTTGGAGATTGCTCATTGGTGCGCCATTGGTGCGCTATTGATGCGATTTTTGAGTTTCGAGCTGAAATTTTTTATTTTTGAGTTTTGAGCTGAATTTTGTACACACGCCAATAAAAATCCAATCCAACTACCTGCAGAATTTAAAATTTTTCTGAGATGTGGAAGTCCGACTTTTTATTTTTGGAACAATTAAAATCCCGTAAATCGTGAAAAATGGAAAAGCACCTCAGATGACCTCAAAATGTCCGAGGAAGGCATCCAAAAATTCTTATAAATCATCCCCATATTTGTGGAATCATCTTAGGTAGCATTTGACATGGTGGATTTGCAGATTGCTCATTGGTGCGCCAATGGTGCACCATTGATGCGATTTTTGTGTTTTAAGCTGAAATTTTTTATTTTTGAGTTTTGAGCTGAAATCTTGGACACGCCAATAAAAATCCAATCCAACTACCTGCAAAATTTCAGATTTTTCTGAGATGTGGAAGTCCGACTTTTATTTTCGGAACAATTAAAATCCCGTAAATCGGGAAAAATGGAAAAGCACCTGAGATGACCTCAAAATGTCCGAGGAAGGCATAAAAAATCCTTGTAAATCATTCCCATATTTGTGGATTCATCTTAGGTAGCATTTGACATGGTGGATTTGGAGATTGCTCATTAGTGCGCCGTTGGTGCGCTATTGGTGCAATTTTTAAGTTTTGAGCTGAACTTTTTATTTTTGAGTTTTGAGCTGAAATTTTGTACACATACCAATAAAAATCCAGTCCAACTACTTGCAAAATTTCAGATTTTTCTGAGATGTGGAAGTCAAACATTTTATTTTTGGAACAATTAAAATCCCGTAATTTGGGAGAAATGGAAAAGCACCATAGAAGAGCACAAAATGTCCGGGGAAGGCATCCAAAAATCCTTATAATTCATACCAATATTTGTGGAATCAGCTTTGGTAGCATTTGACATGGTGGATTTGGAGATTGCTCTTATGCATTGATTCACTGGGCCATTGGTGCGCTACTGGGGCGCCGTAGGGGCGCCATTGATGCGCTATTGGGGCGCCGTTGGGGCGCTATTGGGCGCCATTGGTGCGAGTTTTGAGTTTTGAGCTGAAGTTTTAATTTTTTAGTTTTGAGCTGAAATTTTGTTCACACACGAGTAAAAATCCAATCCAACTACCTTCCAAAATTTCAGATTTTTCAGAGAAGTGGAAGTCCAACTTTTTATTTTTGGAACAATTAAAATTGCGTAAAAAACTGAAAATTTTGATTTTTGAATTTTGAGCTGAAATTTTGCACACATACCAATAAAAATCAAATCCAACTACCTGCAAAATTTGCAATTTTTTTGAGATGTGGAAGTCAGACTTTTTTTTTTGGAACTATTAAAATCCCGTAAATTGGAAAAAAATGGAAAAGCACCTCAGATGACCTCAAAATGTCCGAGGAAGGGATCAAAAAATCATTATAAATCATCCCCACATTTGTGGAATCTTTTTAGGTAGTATTTGACATGGTGGATTTGGAGATTGCTCATTGGTGCGCTATAGAAGCGATTTTTGAGTTTTGAGCTGAAATTTTTATTTTTGAGTTTTGAGCTGAAATTTTGCACACACACCAATAAAAATCCAATCCAACTACCTGAAAATTTTCAGATTTTTCTGAGAAGTGTAGTCCAACTTTTTATTTTGGAACAATTCAAATCTCGTAAATTGGAAAAAATGGAAAAGCACCTCAGATGAGCTCAAAATGTCCGACGAAGGCATCAAAAAATCCATACAAATCATCCCCATATTTGTGGAATCACTTTAGGTACCATTTGACATGGTGGATTTGGAGATTGCTCATTGGTGCACCATTGGTGCGCCATTGGTGCGATTTTTGAGTTTTGAGTTTTGAGCTGTAATTTTGTACACACACGAATAAAAATCCAGTCCAACTACCTGCAAAATTTCAGATTTTTCTGAGATGTGGAAATCTGATTTTTATTTTTGGATCAATTAAAATCCCATAAATTCTTCTGTGAAGTGGAAGTCGGACTTTTTATTTTTGGAAAAATTAAAATCCCGTAAATCGGGAAAAATGGTAATGCACCTTAGACGAGCTCAAAATGTCCGGGGAAGGCATCCAAAAATCCGTATAAATCATCCCCATATTTTCGGAGTCATCTTAGGTAGCATTTGACATGGTGGATTTGGAGATTGCTCATTGGTGCGCCATTGGTGCGCTAGTGATGCGATTTTTGAGTTTTAAGTTGTAATTTTTTATTTTTGAGTTTTGAGCTGAAATTTTGTACACACGCCAATAAAAATCCAATCCAACTACCTGCAAAATTTCAGATCTTTCTGAGTTGTTGAAGTCCAAATTTGTATTTTTGGAACAATTAAAATCCCGTAAATCGGGAAAAATGGAAAAGCACCCCAGATGACCTCAAAATGTCCGAGGAAGGCATCCAAAAATCCTTATAAATCATCCCCATATTTGTGGAATCATCATAGGTTGCATTAGACATGGTGGATTTGGAGATTGCTCTTTGGTGCTCCATTGGTGCGCTATTGATGCGATTTTTGAGTTTTGAGCTGAAATTTTGATTTTTGAGTTTTGTGCTGAAATTTTGTACACACACGAATTAAAATCCAGTCAACTACCTGCACGATTATAGATTTTTCTGAGATGTGGAAGTCCGACTTTTAAATTTTTGGAACAATTAAAATCCCGTAAATCGGGAAAATTGGAAAAGCACCTTAAATGACCTCAAAATGTCCGAGGAAGGCATCTAATAATCCTTAAAAATCTTCCCCATATTTGTGGAATCATCTTACGTACGATTTGACATGGTGGATTTGGAGATTGCTCATTGATGCGCCATTGGTGCGTTATTGTTGCGATTTTTGAGTTTTGAGCTGAAATTTTAATTTTTGATTTTTGAGCTAAAAATTTTTACACACATGAATAAAAATCCAGTCCTACTACCTGCAAATTTTCAGATTTTTCTGAGAAGTGGAAGCCCGATTTTTTATTTTTGGAACAATTAAAATCCCGTAAATCGGGAAAAATGGAAAAGCACCTCAGATGACCTCAAAATGTCCGAGGAAGGCATCTAATATTGCTTATAACTCTTCCCTATCTTTTTGGAATCATCTTAGGTAGCATTTGACAAGGTGGATTTGGAGATTGCTCATTGGTGCGCCATTGGTGCGCTATTGGTGCGATTTTTGAGTTTTGAGTTGAAATATTGATTTTTTGAGCTGAAATTTTGTACTCACACGAAAAAAAATACAGTCCAACTACCTGCAAAATTTAAAATTTTTCTGATATGTGGAAGTCCGAATTTTTATTTTTGAACCATTAAAATCCCGTAAATTGGGAAAAAATGGAAAAGCATCTTAGATGAGCTCAAAATGTCCGGGGAAGGCATCCAAAAATCCTTATAAATCATCCTCATTTTTTCGAAGTCATCCTAGGTAGCATTTGACATGGTGGATTTGGAGATTGCTCATTGGTGCGCCATTGGTGCGCTATTGATGCGATTTTTGAGTTTTGAGCTGAAATTTTTTATTTTTGAGTTTTGACCTGAAAGTTTGTACACACGCCAACAAAAATCTAATCCAACTACCTGCAAAATTTCAGATTTTTCTGAGATGTGGAAGTCCGACTTTTTATTTTTGGAACAAATAAAATCCCGTAAATCGGGAAAAATGGAAAAGACCTCAGATGACCTCAAAATGTCCGAGGAAGGCATCCAACAATCCTTATAAATCAACCCCATATTTGTGGAATCATCATAGGTAGCATTTGACTTGGTGGATTTGGAGATTGCTCTTTGGTGCGCCATTGGTGGGCTATTGATGCGATTTTTGAGTTTTGAGCTGAAATTTTGATTTTTGAGTTTTGAGCTGAAATTTTGTACACCCACGAATTAAAATCCAGTCAACTACCTGCAAGATTTCAGATTTTTCTGAGACGAGGAAGTCCGCCTTTTAAATTTTTCGAACAATTAAAATCCCGTAAATCGGGAAAATTGGAAAAGCACCTCAAATGACCTCAAAATGTCCGAGGAAGGCATCTAATAATCCTTAAAAATCCTCCCCATATTTGTGGAGTCATCTTAGGTAGCATTTGACATGGTGGATTTGGAGATTGCTCATTGATGCGCCATTGGTGCGCTATTGTTGCGATTTTTGAGTTTTGAACTGAAATTGTGATTTTTGAGTTTTGAGCTAAAAATTTAATCACACATGAATAAAAATCCAGTCCTACTACCTGAAAATTTTCAGATTTTTCTGAGAAGTGGAAGTTCGACTTTATATTTTTGGAACAATTAAAATCCCGTAAATCGGGAAAAGTGGAAAAGCACCTCAGATGACCTCAAAATGTCCGAGGAAGGCATCTAATAATGCTTAAAATTCTTCCCCATATTTGTGGAATCTTCTTAGGTAGCATTTGACAAGGTGGATTTGGAGATTGCTCATTGGTGCGCCATTGGAGCGCTATCGGTGCGATTTTTGAGTTTTGAGCTGAAATTTTTATTTTTGAGCTGAAATTTTGTACACACACGAATAAAAATGCAGTCCAAATACCTGCAAAATTTCAGATTTTTCTGATATGTGGAAGTCTGACTTTTTATTTTTTAACAATTAAAATCCCGTATATCGGGAAAAATGGAAAAGCGTCTTAGGTGAGCTCAAAATGTCCGGGGAAGGCATCCAAAAATCCTTATAAATCATCCCCATATTTGTGGAATCTTCTTAGGTCACATTTCACCTGGTGGATTTGGAGATTGCTCATTGGGGCGCCATTGGTGCGCTATTGGTGCGATTTTTGAGTTTTGAGCTGATGTTTTGTACACACACGAATAAAAATCCACTCCAACTACCTGAAAAATTTCAGATTTTTCTGAGATGTGGAAGTCCAATTTTTAATTTTTGGAACAATTAAAATCCTGAAATCAGGAAAAATAGAAAAGGACATCTGATGAGCTCAAAATGTCCGGGGAAGGCATCCAAAAATCCTTATAAATCATCCCATATTTTCGGAGTCATCTTAGGTAGCATTTGAAATGGTGGATTTGGAGATTGCTCATTGGTGCCCTATTGATGCGATTTTTGAGTTTTGAGCTGAAATTTTTTATTTTTGACTTTATAGCTGAAATTTTGTACACACGCCATTAAAAATCCAATCCAACTACCTGCAAAATTTCAGATTTTTCTGAGATGTGGAAGTCTGACTTTTTATTTTTGGAACAATTAAAATCCCGTAAATCGGGAAAAATGGAAAAGCACCTCAGATGATCACAAAATGTCCGAGGAAGGCATCCAAAAACCCTTATAAATCATCCCCATGTTCTTGGAATCATCTTAGGTAGCATTTCACATGGTGGATTTGGAGATTGCTCTTTGGTGCGCCATTGGTGCGCTAATGATGCGATTTTTGAGTTTTTAGCTGCAATTTTAATTATTGAGTTTTGAGCTAAAATTTTGTACACACACGAATTAAAATCCAGTCAACTACCTGCAAGATTTCACATTTTTCTGAGACATGGAAGTCCGACTTTTAAATTTTTGGAACATTTAAAATCCCCTAAATCGGGAAAATTGGAAAAGCACCTCAAATGACCTCAAAATGTCCGAGGAAGGCTTCCAAAAATCCTTATAAATCATCCCTATATTTGTGGAATCATCTTAGGTAGCATTTGAGATGGTGGATTTGGAGATTTCTCATTGGTGTGCTATTGATGCGATTTTTTAGTTTTGAGCTGAAATTTTGATTTTTAAGTTTTGAGCTGAAATTTTGTACACACACGAATAAAAATCCAATGAACTACCCGCAAAATTTCAGATTTTTCTGAGACATGGAAGTCCGACTTTTTAATTTTTGGAACAATTAAAATCCTGTAAATCGGGAAAAATGGAAAAGCACCTCAAATGACCTCAAAATGTAAGAGGAAGGCTTCCAAAAATCCTTATAAATCGTCCCCATATTTGTGGAATCATCTTAGGTAGCATTTGAGATGGTGGATTTGGAGATTTCTCATTGGTGCGCCGTTGGGCGCCATTGAGGCGCCATTTGTCACGGACCAAGAGTGTGGCGCAGCGGATGCACACTCTCACCGTGCGGCACAAGCAAGATCGTCCCTTAACTTGTAAGCCTACCACACGCAAGGCTCTCTCCTAGTTTGACAGTGCTAAGTAATCCTAGTCCAACACAAACTCGGTTTACTTAACCCCCACACAAACCCAATCCTAATACAACAAGGTTAGGTACTCCTAGTCACAATAGGATTCCTACCAACACCCAAAGTAGTGTCCCAACCCAACTCAAACTCCTATGCACAGTAGGATTCCGGACTCCTATGCGCACTAAGATTCCGGGGTCGTGACACATTGGTGCGCTATTGGGGCACCATTGGTGCGCTGTTGGTGCGATTTTTGAGTTTTGAACTGAAATTTTGATTTTTGAGTTTTGAGCTTAAATTTTGTACACACATGAATAAAAATCCAGTCCACTACCTGCAAAATTTCGGATTTTTATGAGATGTGGAAGTCCGACTTTTTATTTTTGGAACAATTAAAATCCTGTAAATTAGGAAAAATGGAAAAGCACCTTAGATGATCACAAAATGTCCGAGGAAGGCACCCAAAAACCCTTATAAATCATCCCCATGTTCTTGGAATCATCTTAGGTAGCATTTGACGTGGTGGATTTGGAGATTGCTCTTTGGTGCGCTATTGATGCGATTTTTGAGTTTTTAGCTGCAATTTTAATTATTGAGTTTTGAGCTGAAATTTTGTACACACACGAATAAAAATCCAGTGAACTACCCGCAAAATTTCAGATTTTTCTGAGACATGGAAGTCCGACTTTTTAATTTTTGGAACAATTAAAATCCTGTAAATCGGGAAAAATGGAAAAGCACCTCAAATGACCTCAAAATGTCAGAGGAAGGCTTCCAAAAATCCTTATAAATCGTCCCCATATTTGTGGAATCATCTTAGGTAGCATTTGAGATGGTGGATTTGGAGATTTCTCATTGGTGCGCCGTTGGGCGCCATTGAGGCGCCATTTGTCACGGACCAAGAGTGTGGCGCAGCGGATGCACACTCTCACCGTGCAGCACAAGCAAGATCGTCCCTTAACTTGTAAGCCTACCACACGCAAACACAACGAAGAGAGAGAGCCAAGAGAATAATAAAGCAAGAGAAATAATTGGGAGAAGACTCGGTACTATTATTAATAAACCATCAACAATAATACACGCCCAACAACCCCCCCTCACGTGTCCTATTTATATAGGTGCCGCAAGGCTCTCTCCTAGTTTGACAGTGCTAAGTAATCCTAGTCCAACACAAACTCGGTTTACTTAACCCCCACACAAACCCAATCCTAATACAACAAGGTTAGGTACTCCTAGTCACAATAGGATTCCTACCAACACCCAAAGTAGTGTCCCAACCCAACTCAAACTCCTATGCACAGTAGGATTGCGGACTCCTATGCGCACTAAGATTCCGGGGTCGTGACACATTGGTGCGCTATTGGGGCACCATTGGTGCGCTGTTGGTGCGATTTTTGAGTTTTGAACTGAAATTTTGATTTTTGAGTTTTGAGCTTAAATTTTGTACACACATGAATAAAAATCCAGTTCCACTACCTGCAAAATTTCGGATTTTTATGAGATGTGGAAGTCCGACTTTTTATTTTTGGAACAATTAAAATCCCGTAAATCAGGAAAAATGGAAAAGCACCTCAGATGATCACAAAATGTCCGAGGAAGGCATCCAAAAACCCTTATAAATCATCCCCATGTTCTTGGAATCATCTTAGGTAGCATTTGACATGGTGGATTTGGAGATTGCTCTTTGGTGCGCCATTGGTGCACTATTGATGCGATTTTTGAGTTTTTAGCTGCAATTTTAATTATTGAGTCTTGAGCTGAAATTTTGTACACACACGAATAAAAATCCAGTGAACTACCAGCAAAATTTCATATTTTTCTGAAACATGGAAGTCCGACTTTTTAATTTTTGGAAAAATTAAAATCTTGTAAATCGGGAAAAATGGAAAAGCACCTCAAATGACCTCAAAATGTCAGAGGAAGGCTTCCAAAAATCCTTATAAATCGTCCCCATATTTGTGGAATCATCTTAGGTAGCATTTGAGATGGTGGATTTGGAGATTTCTCATTGGTGCGCCGTTGGGCGCCATTGAGGCGCCATTTGTCACGGACCAAGAGTGTGGCGCTCACACTCTCACCGTGCGGCACAAGCAAGATCGTCCCTTAACTTGTAAGCCTACCACACGCAAACACAACGAAGAGAGAGAGCCAAGAGAATAATAAAGCAAGAGAAATAATTGGGAGAAGACTCGGTACTATTATTAATAAACCATCAACAATAATACACGCCCAACAACCCCCCCTCACGCGTCCTATTTATATAGGTTCCGCACGGCTCTCTCCTAGTTTGACAGTGCTAAGTAATCCTAGTCCAACACAAACTCGGTTTACTTAACCCCCACACAAACCCAATCCTAATACAACAAGGTTAGGTACTCCTAGTCACAATAGGATTCCTACCAACACCCAAAGTAGTGTCCCAACCCAACTCAAACTCCTATGCACAGTAGGATTCCGGACTCCTATGCGCACTAAGATTCCGGGGTCCTGACACATTGGTGCGCTAATGGTGCGCTGTTGGCGCGATTTTTGAGTTTTGAGCTGAAATTTTGTTCACACACGAATAAAAATCCAATCCAACTACCTGCCAAAATTTCAGATTTTTCTGAGATATGGAAGTCCGATTTTTTATTTTTGGAACAATTAAAATTCCGTAAAAAAAATGGAAATCCTGATTTTTGATTTTTGTGCTGAAATTTTGCATACACACCAATAAAAATCCAATCCAACTACCTGCAAAATTTGCGATTTTTTCTGAGATGTGGAAGTCGGACTTTTTATTATTTGAACAATTAAAATCCCATAAATTGGAAAAAATGCAAAAGCACCTCAGATGAGCTCAAAATGTCCGAGGAAGGCATCCAATCCAACTACCTGAAAAATTTTAGATTTTTCTAAGTTGTGGAAGTTCGGTTTTTATTTTTGGAACAATTAAATTCCCGTAAATCGGAAAAAATGGAAAAGCACCTCAGATGACCTCAAAATGTCCGAAGAAGGCAGCCAAAAATCCTTATAAATCATCCCCATATTTGTGGAATCATCTTAGGTCGCATTTGACATGGTGGATCTGGAGATTGCTCATTGGTGCGCCATTGGTGCGCTATTGGTGCGCTACTGGTGCGATTTTTGAGTTTTGAGCTGAAATTTTGATTTTTAAGTTTTGAGCATAAATTTCATAGAAACATGAATAAAAATCCAGTCCTACTACTTGCAAAATTTCAGAGTTTTCTGAGACGTGGAAGTCCGACTTTTTATTTTTGGAACAATTAAAATCCCGTAAATCGGGAAAAATGGAAATGCACCTCAGATGACCTCAAAATGTCCGAGGAAGGCATTTAAAAATCCTTATAAATCACCCCCAATTTTGTAGAATCATCATAGGTAGCATTTTACATTGTGAATTTGGAGATTGCTCTTATGCATTGGTTCACTGGGCCATTGGGGCGCTATAGAGGCGCCATTGGTGCGCCATTGATGCGCTATTGGGGCGCTATTGGTGTGCCATTGGGGCGCCATTGGTGCGAATTTTGAGTTTTGAATTTTAAGCTGTATTTTTTTTTACACACACCATTAAAACTCCAATCGAACTACCTGCCAAATTTCAGATTTTTCTAAGTTGTGGAAGTCCGACTTTTTATTTTTGGAACAATTAATATCCCGTAAATCAGAAAAAAATGAAAATTTTGATTTTTTAATTCTGAGCTGAAATTTTTTACACACACAAATAAAAATCCAATCCAACTACCTGAAAAATTTCAAATTTTTTTTGTGATGTGGAAGTCGGACTTTTTATTTTTGGAACAATTAAAATCCTGTAAATCGGAAAAAATGTAAAAGCACCTCAGATGACCTCAAAATGTCCATGGAACGCTTCCAAAAATCCTTATAAATCATCCCCATATTTGTGGAATCATCTTAGGTAGCATTTGACATGGTGGATTTGGAGATTGCTCATTGGTGCGACATTGGTGCGCTATGGGTGCAATTTTTGAGTTTCGAGCTGAAATTTTTATATTTGAGTTTTGAGCTGAAAATTTGTATACACACGAATAAAAGTCCAGTCCAACCTCCTGAAAAATTTCAGATTTTTCTGAGATATGGAAGTCCGAGTTTTTATTTTTGGAACAATTAAAATCCCGTAAATTAGGAAAAATGGAAAAGCACCATAGAAGAGCCCAAATTGCCCGGGGAAGGCATCCAAAAATCCTTATAATTCATCCCCATATTTGTGGAATCATCTTAGGTAGCATTTGACCTAGGGGATTTGGAGATTGCTCTTATGCATTGGTTCATTAGGCCATTGGCGCGCTACTGGGCCGCCGTTGGGGCGCCATTGATGCGCTATTAGGGCGCTATTGGTGCGCCATTGGGCCGCCATTGGCGCGATTTTTGAGTTTTGAGCTGACATTTTGATTTTTGAGTTTTGAGCTGAAATTTTGTTCACGCACCAATAAAAATCCAATCCAACTACCTGCCAAAATTTCAAAATTTTCCGAGATATGGAAGTCCGATTTTTTATTTTTGGAAAAATTAAAATTCCGTAAAAAAAAATGGAAATCCTTATTTTTGAATTTTGTGCTGAAATTTTGCATACACACCAAAAAAAATCCAATCTAACCACCTGCAAAATTTGCGTTTTTTTCTGAGATGTGGAAGTCAGACTTTTTATTATTTGAACAATTAAAATCCCATAAATCAGAAAAAAAAAAAGCAAAAGCACCTCAGGTGTGCTCAAAATGTCCGAGGAAGGCATCCAATCCAACTACCTGAAAAATTTCAGATTTTTCTAAGTTGTGGAAGTTCGGCTTTTTATTTTTGGAACAATTAAAATCCCGTAAATCGGAAAAATTGGAAAAGCACCTCAGATGACCTCAAAATGTCCGAAAAAGGCAGCCAAAAATCCTTATAAATCATCCCCATATTTGTGGAATCATCTTAGGTCGCAATTGACATGGTGGATTTGGAGATTGCTCATTGGTGCGCCATTGGGGCGCTATTAGTGCGCTATTGGTGCGATTTTTGAGTTTTGAGCTGAAATTTTGATGTGTAAGTTTTGAGCATAAATTTCATACAAACATGAATAAAAATCCAGTCCTACTACCTACAAAACTTCAGAGTTTTCTGGGACGTGGAAGTCCGACTTTTTATTTTTGGAACAATTAAAATAACATAAATCGGGTAAAATGGAAAAGCACCTCAGATGACCTCAAAATGTCAGAGGAAGGCATCCAAAAATCCTTATAAATCATCCCCATATATATGGAATCATCTTAGGTAGCATTTGACATGGTGGATTTGGAGATTGCTCATTGGTGCGCTATTGATGCGATTTTTGAGTTTTGAGCTGAAATTTTGTACACACACGACTAAAAATCCAGTCAACTACCTGCAAAATTTCAGATTTTCCTGAGACGTGGACGCCCGATTTTTTAATTTTTGGAACAATTAAAATCCTGTAAATCAGGAAAAATGGAAAAGCACCTCAAATGACCACAAAATGTCCGAGGAAGGCATCCAAAAATCCTTATAAATCATCCCCATATTTGTGGAATCGTCTTAGGTAGCATATGACATGCTGGATTTGGAGATTGCTCATTTGTGCGTCATTGGTGCGCTATTGGGGCGCCACTGGTACTCTATTGGTGCGATTTTTGAGTTTTGAGCTGAAATTTTAATTTTTGAGTTTTGAGCTAAAATTTTGTACACACACGAATAAAATTCAAATCCTACTACCTGCAAAATTTCAGATTTTTCTGAGATGTTTAAGTCCAACTTTTTATTTTTGGAACAATTAAAATCCCGTAAATCGGGAAAAATCGAAAAGGACCTTAGATGTGCTCAAAATGTCCCGCGAAGGCATCCAAAAATCCTTATAAATCATCCCCATATTTGTGGAAGCATCTTAGGTAGCATTTGACATGGTGAATTCGGAGATTGCTCATTGGTGCGCCATTGGTGAGGCGCCATTGGTGCGCCACTGGTGCGCTATTGGTGCGATTTTTGAGTTTTGAGTTGAAATTTTGATTTTTGAGTTTTAAGCTTAAATTTTGTACACACACGAATAAAAATCCAGTTCTACTACCTGCAAAATTTCAGATTTTTCTAAGATGTGGAAGTCCAACTTTTTATTTTTGGAACAATTAAAATCCCGTAATCGGGAAAAATGGAAACCCACCTCAGAAGACCTCAAAATGTCCGAGGAAGGCATCCAAAAATCATTATAAATTATCCCCATATTTATGGAATCTTCTTAGGTAGCATTTGACAAGGTGGATTTGGAGATTACTCATTGGTGCGTCAATGGCGCGCTATTGATGCGATTTTTGAGTTTTGAGCTCAAATTTTGATTTTTGAGTTTAGAGCTGAAATTTTTTACGCACACGAATAAAAATCCAGTCGACTACCTGAAACATTTTCAGATTTTTCTGAGATGTGGAAGTCCGACTTTTAAATTTTTGGATCAATTAAAATCCTGTAAATCGGGAAAAATGGGAAAGCACCTCAAATGACCTCAAAATGTCCGAGGAAGGCATCCAAAAATCGTTATAAATCATCTCCATATTAGTGGAATCATCTTAGGTAGAATTTGACATGGTGGAATTGGAGATTGCTCATTGGGGCGCCATTGGTGCGCTATTGGTGCGATTTTTGAGTTTTGAGCTGAAATTTTGATTTTCGAGCTTAAATTTTCTACACACACGAATAAAAATCCAGTCCTACTACCTGAAAATTTTAGAATTTTCTGAGAAGTGAAAGTCCAACTTTTTATGTTTGGAACAATTAAAATCCCGTTAATCGAGAAAAAAGGAAAAGCACCTTAGATGAGCTCAAAATGTCCGGGGAAGGCATCCAAAAATCCTTAAAAATCATCCCCATATTTGTGGAATCATCTTAGGTAGCATTTGACATGGTGGATTTGGAGATTACTCTTATGCATTGGTTCACTGGGCCATTGGGGCGCTATTGGGGCGCCACTGGTGCGCGATCGGTGTGCCAATGGTGCGATTTTTGAGTTTTGAGCTGAAATTTTCTACACACACCAATAAATCTCCAATCCAACTGCCTGCATAATTTCAGATTTTTCTCAGTTGTGGAAGTCCGGCTTTTTGTTTTTGGAACAATTAAAATCCCGTAAATTGGAAAAAAATGGAAAAGCACCTCAGATGAGCTCAAAATGTCCGGGGAAGGCATCCAAAAATCCTTACAAATCATTCCCATATTTGTGGAATCATCATAGGTAGCATTTTACATGGGGGATTTGGAGATTTCTCTTATGCATTGGTTTACTGGGCCATTGGTGCGCTGTATGGGCGCCAATGGTGCGCTATTGGGGCGCCATTGGTGCGATTTTTGAGTTTTGAGCTGAAATTTTAATTTTTGACTTTTGAGCCGAAATTTTGTACACACATGAATAAAAATCCAGTACAACTACCTGAAAGATATCAGATTTTTCTGAGATGTGGAAGTCCGTGTTTATATTTATGGAACAAATAAAATCCCGTAAATCGGGAAAAATGCAAAAGCACCTTAGATGAGCTCCAAATGTCCGGGAAAGGCTTCCAAAAATCCTTATAAATCATCCCCATATTTTTGGAATCATCTTAGGTAGCATTTTACATGGTGGAATTGGAGAATGCTCATTGGTGCGCCATTGGTTTGTATTGGTGCGATTTTTCAGTTTTGAGCTGAAATTTTGATTTTTGAGTTTTGAGTTCAAATCTTGATTTCTGAGTTTTGAGCTGAAATTTTGTACACACACGAATAAAAATCCAGTCCTACTACCAGTAAAATTTCAGATTTTGCTGAGATGTGGACGTCCAACATTCTATATTTGGAACAATTAAAATAACGTAAATCGGGTAAAATGGAAAAGCAGCATAGATGAGCACAAAATGTCCGGGGAAGGCATCCAAAAATCCTTATAAATCATCCCCATATTTTTGGAATCATCTCAGGTTGCATTTGACATGATGGATTTGGAGAATGCTCATTGGTGCGCCATTGGTGCGCTATTGGTGCGATTTTTGAGTTTTGAGCTGAAATTTTGATTTTTGAGTTTTGAGCATAAATTTCGTACAGACATGAATAAAACTCCAGTCCTACTACCTGCAAAATTTCAGAGTTTTCTGTGATGTGAAAGTCCGACATATTATTTTTGGAACAAATAAAATCCCATAAATCGGGAAAAATGGAAATGCACCTCAGATGACCTCAAAATGTCCGAGGAAGGCATCCACAAATCCTTATAAATCATCCCCATATTTCTGGAATCGTCTTAGGTAGCATTTGACATGGTGGATTTGGAGATTGCTCTTATGCATTGGTTCACTGGGCCATTGGTGCGCTATTGGGGCGCCAATGGGGCGCTATTGGTGCTATTTTTAAGTTTTGCGCTGAAATTTTGATTTTTTAGTTTTGTGCTAAAATTTTGAACACGCACCAATAAAAATTCAGTCCAACCACCTGCAAAATTTCAGATTTTTGTGGGATGTGGAAGTCCGACTTTTTATTTTTGGAATAATTAAAATCCCATAAATCGGGAAAAATGGAAAAACATCTCAGATGACCTCAAAATGTCCGAGGAAGTCGTCCAAAAATCATTATAAATCATCCCCATATTTGTGGAATCATCTTAGGTAGCATTTGACATGGTGGACTTGGAGATTGCTCATTGGTGCGCCATTGGTGCGCTATTGATGCGATTTTTCAGTTTTGAGCTGAAATTTTGATTTTTGAGTTTTGAGCTGAAATTTTGTACACACACGAATAAAAATCCAGTCAACTACCTGCAAAATTTCAGAATTTTCTGAGAAGTGGAAGTCCAATTTTTCATTTTCGGAAAAATAAACTTCCTGTAAATCGGAAAAAATTGGAAAGCACCTCAAATGACCTCAAAATGTCCGAGGAAGGCATCCAAAAATCGCTATAAATCATCCCCATATTAGTGGAATCATCTTAGGTAGCATTTGACATGGTGGAATTGGAGATTGCTCATTGGGGAGCCAATGGTGCGCTATTGGTGCGATTTTTGAGTTTTGAACTGAAATTTGGTTTTTGAGTTTTCAGCGTAAATTCTGTACACACACGAATAAAATTTCAGTCCTACTACCAGCAAAATTTCAGAGTTTTCTGAGATGTGGAAGTCCAATTTTTTATGTTTGGAACAATTAAAAACCCGTAAATCGAGAAAATGGAAAAGCACTTTAGATGAGCTCAAAATGTTCGGGGAAGGCATCCAAAAATCCTTATAAACCATTCCCATAATTGTGGAATCGTCTTAAGTAGCATTTGACATGGTGGATTTGGAGATTGCTCTTATGCATTGGTTTACTGGGCCACTGGTGCGCTATTGGGGCGCCATTGGTGCGCGAATGGTGTGCCATTCGTGCGATTTTTGAGTTTTGAGCTGAAATTTTCTACACACAGCAATAAAAATCCAGTCCAACTACCTGCAAAATATCAAATTTTTCTGAGTTGTGGAAGTCTGCGTTTTTATTTTTGGAACAATTAAAATCCCGTAAATCGGGAAAAATGGAAAAACACCTCAGATGAGCTTAAAATGTCCGGGAAAGGCATCCAAAAATCCTTATAAATCATTCCAATATTTGTGGAATCATCTTAGGTAGCATTTGACATGGTGGATTTAGAGATTGCTCGTTGGTGCGCCAATGGTGCGCTATTGGGGCGTATTGGAGTGCCACTGGTACGCTATTGGTGCGATTTTTGAGTTTTGTGCTGAAATTTTGTACACACACCAATAAAAATCCAGTCCTACTACCTGCAAAATTTTAGATTTTTCTGAGATGTGGAAGTCCAACTTTCTATATTTGGAACAATTAAAATCCCGTAAATCGGGAAAAATGGAAAAGCATTTTAATTGAGCTCAAAATGTCCGGGAAGGAATCCAAAAATCCTTATAAATCATCCCCATATTTTTGGAATCATCTTAGGTAGCATTTGACATGAGGGATTTGGAGAATGCTCATTGGTGCGCCAATGGTGCGCTATTGATGCGATTTTTGAGTTTTGAGCTGAAATTTTTTATTTTTAACTTTTGAGCTGAAATTTTGTACACACACCAATAAAACTCCAATCCAACTACTTGCAAAATTTGATATTTTTCTCAGATGTTGAAGTCCAACCTTTTTTTTTTGGAACAATTAAATTCCCGTAAATCGGGAAAAATGGAAAAGCACCACAGATGACCTAAAAAAGTCCGAGGAAGGCATCCACAAAACCTTATAAATCATCCCCATATTTGTGGAATCATCTTAGGTAGCATTTGACATGGTGGATTTGGAGAATGATCGTTGGTGGGCCAATGGGGCGCTAGTGATGCGATTTTTTAGTTTTGAGCTGAAATTTTGATTTTTGAGTTTTGAGCTGATATTTTGTACACACACGAATAAAACTTTAGTCAACTACCTGAAAAATTTCAGTTTTTTCTGAGACATGGAAGTCCAACTTTTTAGTTTTTGGAACAATTAAAAACCCGTAGATCGGGAAAAATCGAAAAGCACCTCAGATGAGCACAAAATGTCCGGGGAAGGCATCAGAAAATCCTTATAAATCATCCCCATATTTGTGGATTCAACATAGGTAGCATTTTATGTGGTGGATTTGGAGATTGCTCTTATGCATTGGTTCACTGGGACATTGGAGCGCTATTGGGGCGCCATTGGTGCGATTTTTGAGTTTTGAGCTGAAATTTTAATTTTTTGAGTTTTGAGCTAAAAATTTGTACAAACACCAATAAAAATCCAATATAACTACCTGAAAAAATTCTGAATTTTATAAGATGTAGAAGTCCGATTTTTTGTTTTTGTAACAATTAAAATTCCAAAAATTGGAAAAAATGGAAAAGCACCTCAGATGGCCTCAAATTGTCCGGGGAGGGTATCCAAAAATCCTTATAAATCATCCCCATATTTGTGGAATCATCATAGGTAGCATTTTACATGGTGGATTTGGAGATTGCTCTTATGCATTGGTTCACCGGGCTATTGGTGCGCTATTGGGGCGGCATTGGGGCGCTATTGGCGCTATTTTTGAGTTTTGCGCTGAAATTTTAATTTTTTAGTTTTGAGCTAAAATTTTGAACACACACCAATAAAAATTCAGTCCAACTACCTGCAAAATTTCAGATTTTTTTGGGTTGTGGAAGTCCGACTTTTTATTTTTAGAACAATTAAAATCCCGTAAATCGAGAAAAATGGAAAAGCACCTCAGATGAACTGAAAATGTCCGGTGAAGGCATCCAAAAATCCTTATAAATCATCCCCACATTTGTGGAATCATCTTAGGTAGCATTTTACGGGGTGGAATTTGGAGATTGCTCTTAAGCATTGGTTCACTGGGCCATTGGTGCGCTATTGGGGCGCTATTGGTCCGCCATTGGTGAGCTATTGGTGCGATTTTTAAGTTTTGAGCTGAATTTCTGATTTTTGAGTTTTCAGCTGAAATTTTGTACAAACAACAATAAAAATCCAATCCAACTACCTGCAAAATTTCAGATTTTTCTGAGAAATGGAAGTCCAATTTTTTATTTTTGGAACAATTAAAATCCCGTAAATCCGGAAAAATGGAAGAGTACCCCAGATGAGCTCAAAATGTCCGGGCAAGTCATCAAAAAATCCTTATAAATCGTACCCATATTTGTGGAATCATTTTAGGTAGCGTTTGACATGGTGGATTTGCAGATTGCTCTTACGCATTGGTTCAGTGGGCCAATGGGGCGCCATTGGTGCGCTATTGGGGCGCCACTGGTGTGATTTTTGTGTTTTAAACTTAAATTTTTAACAGAAACCAATCCAACTACCTGCAAAATTTCAGAATTTCCTGAGAAGTGGAAATCCGACTTTTCATTTTTGGAACAATTAAAATCCCATAAATCGGGAAAAATGGAAAAGCACCCCAGACGAGCACAAAATGTCCGGGGAAGACATCCAAAAATCCTTATAAATCATCCCCACATTTGTGGAATAATCTTATGTAGCATTTGACATGGTGGATTTGGTGTGCCATTGGTGCGCTATTGGTACTTTTTTTGAGTTTTGAACGGAAATTTAGATTTTTGGGTTTTAAGCTGAAATCCTATACACACACCAATAAAAATCCAATCCAACGACCTGAGAAATTTCAGAATTTTCTGAGATGTGGAAGTCCGACTTTGTACTTTTGGAACAATTAAAATCCCGTAAATCGGGAAAAATGGAATAGCACCTCAGATGAGCTCAAATTGTCCGGGGAAGGCATTTAAAAATCCTTACAAATCATCCCCATTTTTGTGGAATCATCGTAGGTAGCATTTTACATGGTGGATTTGGAAATTGCTCTTATGCATTGGTTCACTGGGCCATTGGGGCGCTATAGAGGCGCCATTGGTGCGCCATTGATGCGCTATTGGTGTGCCATTGGGGCGCCATTGGTGCGAATTTTGGGTTTTAAATTTTCAGCTGTAATTTCTTACACACACCAATAAAACTCCAATCCAACTACCTGCCAAATTTCAGATTTTTCTAAGATGTGGTAGTCCGACTTTTTATTTTTGGAACAATTAATATCCCGTAAATCAGAAAAAATGGAAATTTTGATTTTTTAATTCTGAGCTGAAATTTTTTACACACATCAATAAAAATCCAATCCAACTACCTGAAAAATTTCAGATTTTTTTGAGATGTGGAAGTCGGACTTTTTATTTTGGGAACAATTAAAATCCTGTAAATCGGAAAAAATGTAAAAGCACCTCAGATGACCTCAAAATGTCCGAGGAACGCTTCCAAAAATCCTTATAAATCATCCCCATATTTATGGAATCATCTTAGGTAGCATTTGACATGGTGGAATTGGAGATTGCTCAGTTGTGCGCCATTGGTGCGCTATGGGTGCGATTTTTGAGTTTCGAGCTGAAATTTTTATATTTGAGTTTTGGGCTGAAATTTTGTATACACACGAATAAAACTCCAGTCCAACTACCTGAAAAATTTCAGATTTTTCTGAGAAGCGGAAGTCCGAGTTTTTATTTTTGGAACAATTAAAATCCCGTAAATCAGGAAAAATGGAAAAGCACCATGGAAGAGCTCAAAATGCCCGGGGAAGGCATCAAAAAATCCTTATAATTCATCCCCATATTTGTGGAATCATCTTAGGTAGCATTTGACATGGCGGATTTGGAGATTGCTCTTATGCATTGGTTCACTAGGCCATTGGAGCGCTACTGGGGCGCCATTGGGGCGCCATTGATGCGCTACTGGGGCGCCATTGATGCGCTATTAGGGCGCTATTGGTGCGCCATTGGCGCGATTTTTGAGTTTTGAGCTGAAATTTTGATTTTTGAGTTTTGAGCTGAAATTTTGTTCACACACCAATAAAAATCCAATCCAACTACCTGCCAAAATTTCAGATTTTTCTGAGATATGGAAGTTCGACTTTTTATTTTTGGAACAATTAAAATTCTGTAAAAAAAATGGAAATCCCGATTTTTGAATTTTGTGCTGAAATTTTGCATACACACCAATAAAAATCCAATCCAACTACCTGCAAAATTTGCGATTTTTTCTGAGATGTGGAAGTCGGACTTTTTATTTTTTGAACAATTAAATCCCCATAAATCGGAAAAAATGCAAAAGCACCTCAGATGAGCTCAAAATGTCCGAGGAAGGCATCCAAAAATCCTTATAAATCATCCCAATACTTTTTGAATCATCTTAGGTAGCATTTGACATGGTGGATTTGGGGATTGCTCAATGGTGCGCCATTGGTGCGATTTTTGAGTTTTGAGCTGAAATTTTGATTTTTGAGTTTTGAGCAGAAATTTTGTAAACACACGAATTAAAATTTTGTCAACTACCAGCAAAATTTCAGATTTTTCTGAGACATGGAAGTCCGACTTTTTAATTTTTGGAACAATTAAAATCCCGAAAATTGGGAAAATTGGAAAAGCACCTCAAATGACCTCAAAATGTCCGAGGAAGGCTTCCAAGAACCCTTATAAATCATCCCCGTATTTGTGGAATCATCTTAGGTTGCATTTGACATGGTGGATTTGGAGATTGCTCATTGGTGCGCCATTGGTGCGCTATTGGGGCGCCACTGCAGCGCTATTGTTGCGATTTTTGAGTTTTGAGCTGAAATTTTGCTTTTTGAGTTTTGAGCATAAATTTCGTACAAACATGAATAAAAATCCAGTCCTACTACCTGCAAAATTTCAGAGTTTTCTGAGAAGTGGAAGTCCGACTTTTTATTTTTGGAACAATTAAAATCCCGTAAATCGGGAAAAAAGGAAATGCACCTCAGATGACCTCAAAATGTGCGAGGAAAGCTTCCAGAAATCCTTATAAATCATCCCCATATATATGGAATCATCTTAGGTAGCATTTGACATGGTGGATTTTGAGATTGCTCTTATGAATTGGTTCATTGGGCCATTGGTGCGCTATTGGTGCGCCATTGGTGCTTTTTTTGAGTTTTGAGCTGAAATTTTGATTTCAGAGTTTTGTGCTGAAATTTTGTACACACACCAATAAAAATTCAATCCAACTACCTTCTAAGTTTCTTTGTGGAATCATCCTAGGTAGCATTTTACATGGTGGATTGGGAGATTGCTCTTATGCATTGGTTCACTTGGCCATTGGTGCGCTACTGGGGAGCCATTGGGGTGCTATTGGTGCGCCATTGGTGAGCTATTGGTGCGATTTTTGAGTTTAGAACTGAAACTTTTTTTCTTGATTTTTGTGCTGAAATTTCGTACACACACCAATAAAATTCCAATCCAACTATCTGCAAAATTTCAGGTTTTTCTGAGACGTGGAAGTCCGACTTTTTATTTTTGGAACAATTAAAACCCTGTAAATCTGGAAAAATGGAAAAGCACCTCAGATGACCTCAAAATTTCCGAGGAAGGCATCCAAAAATCCTTATAAATCATCCCCATATTTGCGGAATCATCTTAGGCAGAATTTGACATGGTGGAATTGGAGATTGCTCATTGGTGCGCCCCATTGGTGCGCTATTGAAGCAATTTTTGAATTTTCAGCTGAAATTTTGATTTTTAAGTTTTGTGCTCAAATTTTGTACACACTCGAATGAAAATCCAGTCCAACTACCTGAAAAATTTTCAGAATTTTCTGAGATATGGAAGTCCGACTTTTTATTTTTGGAACAATTAAAATCCCGCAAATCGGGAAAAATGGAAAAGCACCTCAAATGAGCACAAAAAGTCCGGGGAAGGCGTCCAAAATCCTTATAAATCATCACCATATTTTTGGAGTCATCTTAGGTATCACTTGACATGGTGGATTTGGAGATTGCTCATTGGTGCGCCATTGGTGCGCTATTGATGCGATTTTTGAGTTTTAAGCTGAAATTTTGATTTTTGAGTTTTGAGCAGAAAATTTGTACACACACGACAAAAGTCCAGTCAACTACCTGCAAAATTTCAGATTTTTCTGAGACGTGGACTTCGGAGTTTTATTTTTGGAACAATTAAAATCCCGAAAATTGAGAAAACTGGAGAAGCACCTCAAATGACCACAAAATGTCCGAGGAAGGCATCCAAAAATCCTTATAAATCATGCCCATATTTGTGGAATCGTCTTAGGTAGCATTTGACATGCTGGATTTGGAGATTGCTCATTTGTGCGCAATTGGTATGCTATTGGGGCGCCACTGGTACGCTATTGGTGCGATTTTTAAGTTTTGAGCTGAAATTTTGTACACACACGAATAAAATTCAAATCCTACTACCTGCAAAATTTCAGAATTTTCTGAGATGTGGAAGTCCAGCTTTTTATTTTTGGAACAATTAAAATCCCGTAAATCGGGAAAAATGGAAAAGGACCTTAGATGTGCTCAAAATGTCCGGGGAAGGCATCCAAAAATCCTTATAAATCATCCCCATATTTGTGGAATTATCTTAGGTAGCATTTGACATGGTGGATTCGGAGATTGCTCATTGGTGCGCCATTGGTGAGGCGCCATTGGTGCGCTATTGGTGTGATTTTTGAGTTTTGAGTTGAAATTTCGATTTTTGAGTTTTGAGCTTAAATTTTGTACAAACACGAATAAAAATCCAGTTCTACTACCTGCAAAATTTCAGATTTTTTTAAGATGTGGAAGTCCGACTTTTTATTTTTGGAACAATTAAAATCCCATAAATCGGGAAAAAAGGAAAAACACTTCAGATGACCTCATAATGTCCGAGGAAGGCATCCAAAAATCATTATAAGTCATCCCCATAATTGTGGAATCTTCTTAGGTAGCATTTGACAAGGTGGATTTGGAGATTGCTCATTGGTGCGTCAATGGTGCGCTATTGATGCGATTTTGGAGTTTTGAGCTGAAATTTTGATTTTTGAGTTTTGAGCCGACATTTTTTACGCACACGAATAAAAATCCAGTCAACTACCTGCATTATTTCAGATTTTTCTGAGATGTGGAATTCCGACTTTTTAATTTTTGGATCAATTAAAATCCTGTCAATCGGGAAAAATGGGAAAGCACCTCAAATGACCTCAAAATGTCCGAGGAAGGCATCCAAAAATCGTTATAAATCATCCCCATATTAGTGGAATCATCTTAGGTAGAATTTGACATGGTGGATTTGGAGATTGCTCATTGGG
>JAKUCV010001726.1:8084-35899 GCA_028386065.3 Turnera subulata | reverse complement strand
TCCGAGGAAGGCATCCAAAAATCCTTATAAATCATCCCCATATTTGCGGAATCATCTTAGGCAGAATTTGACATGGTGGAATTGGAGATTGCTCATTGGTGCGCCCCATTGGTGCGCTATTGAAGCAATTTTTGAGTTTTCAGCTGAAATTTTGATTTTTAAGTTTTGTGCTCAAATTTTGTACACACTCGAATGAAAATCCAGTCCAACTACCTGAAAAATTTCAGAATTTTCTGAGATATGGAAGTCCGACTTTTTATTTTTGGAACAATTAAAATCCCGCAAATCGGGAAAATGGAAAAGCACCTCAAATGAGCACAAAAAGTCCGGGGAAGGCGTCCAAAATCCTTATAAATCATCACCATATTTTTGGAGTCATCTTAGGTATCACTTGACATGGTGGATTTGGTGATTGCTCTTCTGCATTGGTTCACTGGGCGAATGGTCCGCTATTAGGGCGCCGTTGGGGCGCCATTGGTGCGCCAATGGTGCGATTTTTGAGTTTTGAGCTGAAATTTTAATTTTTGAAATTTTTTACACACCAATAAAAATTCACTCCAACTACCTGCAAAATTTTAGAATTTTATGAGATGTGGAAGTCCGACTTTTTATTTTTGGAACAATTAAAATCCCATAAATTGGGAAAAATGGAAAAGCACCTCAGATGACAACAAAATGTCCGAGAAAGGAATCCAAAAATCCTTAGAAATCATCCCCATATTTTTGGAATCAACTTAGGTAGCATTTGACATGGTGGATTTGGAGATTGCTCTTCTGCATTGGTTCACTGGGCGATTGGCACGCTATTGGTGCGCCAATGGTGCGATTTTTGAGTTCTGAGCTGAAATTTTGATTTTTCAATTTTGAGCTAAAATTTTGTACACACAGCAACAAAAATTCAATCCCACTACTGAAAAGTTTCAGATTTTTTTGAGATGTGGAAGCCCGACTTTTTATTTTTGGAACAATTAAAATCCAGTAAATCGAAAAAAATGGGAAAGCACCTCAGATGAGCTCAAAATGTCCGGGGAAGGCATCCAAAAATCCTTATAAATCATCCCCATATTTGTGGAATCATCTGAGATAGCATTTGACATGGTGGATTTGTAGATTGCTCCTATGCATTTGTTCACTAGGCCATTGGGGCGCCATTGGTGAGATTTTAGAGTTTTTAGCTGAAATTTTGATTTTTAACTTTTGAGAAATTTTTTACACACTCGAATAAAAATCCAATCCAACTACCTGAAAAATATCAGATTTTTCTGGGATGTGGCAGTCCGACTTTCTATTTTTGGAATAATTAAAATCTCGTAAATCGGGAAAAATGGAAAAGCACCTCAGATGAGCTCAAAATGTCCCGGGTAGGCATCCAAAAATCCTTATAAATCATCCCCATAGTTGTGAAATCATCTTAGGTAGCATTTGACATGGTGGATTTTGAGATTGCTCTTATGAATTGGTTCATTGGGCCATTGGTGCGCTATTGGTGCGCCATTGGTGCTTTTTTTGAGTTTTGAGCTGAAATTTTGATTTCAGAGTTTTGTGCTGAAATTTTGTACACACACCAATAAAAATTCAATCCAACTACCTTCTAAGTTTCAGAATTTTCTGTGGTGTGACGTCTGATTTTTTATTTTTGGAACAATTAAAATCCCGTAAAGCGGGAAAAATGGAAAAGCACCTGAGATGAGCTCAACATGTCCGGGAAAGGCATCCAAAAATCCTTATAAATCATCCCTATATTTGTGGAATCATCCTAGGTAGCATTTTACCTGGTGGATTGGGAGATTGCTCTTATGCATTGGTTCACTTGGCCATTGGTGCGCTACTGGGGAGCCATTGGGGTGCTATTGGTGCGCCATTGGTGAGCTATTGGTGCGATTTTTGAGTTTTGAACTGAAACTTTTTTTCTTGATTTTTGTGCTGAAATTTTGTACACACACCAATAAAAGTCCAATCCAACTATCTGCAAAATTTCAGGTTTTTCTGAGACGTGGGAGTCCAACTTTTTATTTTTGGAACAATTAAAACCCTGTAATTCTGTAAAAATGGAAAAGCACCTCAGATGACCTCAAAATTTCCGAGGAAGGCATCCAAAAATCCTTATAAATCATCCCCACATTTGCGGAATCATCTTAGGCAGAATTTGACCTGGTGGAATTGGAGATTGCTCATTGGTGCGCCCCATTGGTGCGCTATTGAAGCAATTTTTGAGTTTTCAGCTGAAATTTTGATTTTTAAGTTTTGTGCTCAAATTTTGTACACACTCGAATGAAAATCCAGTCCAACTACCTGAAAAAGTTCAGAATTTTCTGAGATGTGGAAGTCCGACTTTTTATTTTTGGAACAATTAAAATCCCGCAAATCGGGAAAAATGGAAAAGCACCTCAAATGAGCACAAAAAGTCCGGGGAAGGCGTCCAAAATCCTTATAAATCATCACCATATTTTTGGAGTCATCTTAGGTATCATTTGACATGGTGGATTTGGAGATTGCTCTTCTGCATTGGTTCACTGGGCGATTGATCCGCTATTGGGGCGCCGTTGGGGCGCCATTGGTGCGCTATTGGTGTGCCAATGGTGCGATTTTTGAGTTTTGAGCTGAAATTTTAATTTTTGAAATTTTTTACACACCAATAAAAATTCACTCCAACTACCTGCAAAATTTTAGAATTTTCTGAGATGTGGAAGTCCGACTTTTTATTTTTGGAACAATTAAAATCTCATAAATTGGGAAAAATGGAAAAGCACCTCAGATGACAACAAAATGTCCGAGAAAGGAATCCAAAAATCCTCAGAAATCATCCCCATATTTGTGGAATCAACTTAGGTAGCATTTGACATGGTGGATTTGGAGATTGCTCATTGGTGCGCTATTGGTGCGATTTTTGAGTTTTGAGCTGAAATTTTGTACAGACACGAATAAAAATCCAGTCCAACTACCTGCTAAATTTCAGAATTTTTTGAGATGTAGAAGTCTGACTTTTTTTTTTTGGAATAATTACAATCCCGTAAATCGGGAAATATGGAAAAGCACCTCAGATGTGCTCAAAATGTCCGGGAAGGCATCGAAAAATCCTTGTAAATCATCCCCATATTTGTGGAATCATCTTAGGTTGCATTTGATATGGTGGATTTGGAGATTGCTCTGATGCATTGGTTCACTGGGCCAATGGTGCGCTATTGGGGCGCCATTGGTGCGCTATTGGTGCTCTATTGGGGCGCCAATGGTGCGATTTTTAAGTTTTGAGTTGAAATTTTAATTTTTGAGTTTTGAGCTGAATTTTTTTTACACACACCAATAAGAATTCAATCCAACTACCTGAAAAATTACAGATTTTTCTAAGATGTGGATGTCCGACTTTTTATTTTTGGAACAATTAAAATCCCGTAAATCGGAAAAAAAGGAAAAGCACCTCAGGTGAGCTCAAAATGTCCAGGGAAGGCATCCAAAAATCCTTATAAATCATCCCCATATTTTTGGAATCATCTTAGGTAGCATTTGACATGGTGGATTTGGAGATTGCTCTTATGCAATGGTTCACTAGGCCATTGGTGCGATTTTTGAGTTTTGAGCTGAAATTTTGATTTTTGAGTTGTGTGCTGAAATTTTTTACCCACACCAATAAAAATCCAATCCTACTACCTGCATAATTACAGATTTTTCTGAGAAGTAAAAGTCTGACTTTTTATTTTTTGGAACAATTAAAATCCCGTAAATCGGGAGAAATGGAAAAGCACCTCAGATGAGCTCAAAATGTCCGGGGAAGGCATCCAACAGTCCTTATAAATCATCCCCACAGTTGTGGAATGGTCTTAGGTAGCATTTTACATGGTGGATTTGGATAATGCTCTTATGCATTGGTTCACTTGGCCATTGGTACGCTATTGGTTAGCCATTGGTGAGCTATTTGTGCGATTTTTGAGTTTTGAGCTGAATTTTTCTTTTTTTGAGTTTTGAGCTGAAATTTGTACACAATTCAATAAAAATCCAATCCAACTACCTGAAAAATTTCAGGTTTTTCTGAGATGTGGAAGTCCGACTTTTTATTTTTGGAACAATTAAAATCCTGTGAATCGAAAAAAATGGTAAAGCACCTCATATGAGTTCAAAATGTCCGGCATCCAAATATTCTTATAAATCATTCCCATATTTGTGGAATCATCATTGGTAGCATTTGACATGGTGGATTTGGAGATTGCTCTTATGCATTGGTTCACTGGGCCATTGGGGCGCCATTGGTGCGATTTTTGAGCTGAAATTTTTTACACAAACCAATAAAAACCCATTCCAATTACCTGCAAAATTTCTGATTTTTCTGAGATCTGGAAGTCCGACTTTTCGTTTTTGGAATAATTAAAATCCCGTAAATCGCAAAAAAATGGAAAAGCACCCTAGATGAGCTCAAAATGTCCGTGAAGGCATCCAAAAATCCTTATAAATTATCCCCATCTTTGTGGTGTCATCTTACGTAGCATTTTACATAGTGGATTTGGAGATTGCTCTTATGCATTGGTTCACTTGGCCACATTGGTGCGCCATTGATGCGCTACTGGGGCGCTATTTGTGTGCCATTGGTGCGATTTTTGAGTTTTCAGCTGAAATTTTGATTTTTAAGTTTTGAGCTGAACTTTTGTACACACACCAACAATTATACAATCCAAATACCTGCAAAATTTCAGATTTTTCTGAGAAGTGGAAGTTCTACTTTTTATTTATGGAACAATTAAATTCCCGTAAATCGGGAAAATTGGAAAAGCATATTAGATGAGCTCAAAATGTCCGGGGAAGGCATCCAAAAATACTTATAAATCGTCCCCATATTTGTGGAATCTTCTTATGTAGCGTTTGACATGGTGGATTTGGAGATTGCTCTTATGCGTTGGTTCACTGGGCCATTGGGGCGCAGTTGGTGCCCTATTGGTGCGCCACTGGTGCGATTTTTGAGTTTTGAGCTGAAATTTTGATTTCCGAGCTGTGAGCTGAAATTTTGTACCCACACCAATAAAGATCAAATCCAACTACCTGCAAAATTTCAGATTTTTCTGAGATGTGGAAGTCCGACTCTTTATTTTTGGAACAATTAAAATTCCGTAAATTGGGAAAAATGGAAAAGCGCCTCAGATGAGCTCAAAACGTCCGGGGAAGGCATCAAAAAATCCTTATAAATCATCCCCAAATTTTTGGAATCGTCTTAGGTACCATTTTACATGGTGGATTTGATGATTGCTCTTATGCATTGGTTCACTCGGCCATTGGTGCGCTATTGGGGCGCCATTGGTGAGCTATTTGTGCAACTTTTGAGTTTTTAACTGAATTTTTTATTGGGTTTTGAGCTGAAATTTTGTACACACACCAATATAAATCCAATCCAACTACCTGCAAAATTTAAGGTTTTTCTGAGATGTGGAAGTCTGACTTTTTATTTTTGGAACAATTAAATTCCCGTGAATCGAAAAAAATAGAAAAGCACCTCAGATGAGCTCCAAATGTCTGGGAAAGGGATTCAAAAATGTAGGTAGCATTTGACATGGTGGATTTGGAGATTGGTCTTATGCATTGGTTGACTGGGCCTTTAGGGCGCCATTGGTGCGCCATTGGGGCGCCATTGGTGCAATTTTTTAGTTTCGAGCTGAAATTTTGATTTTTGAGTTTTGAGCTCAAATTTTCTACACAAACCAATAAAAACCCAAACCAACTGCCTGCAAAAGTTTTGAATTTTCTGAGATCTGGAAGTCCGACTTTTCATTTTTGGAACAATTAAAATCTCGTAAATCAGGAAGAAAGGAAAACCACCCCAGATGAGCTCAAAATGTCCGGGGAAGGCATCTAAAAATCCTTATAAGCTATCCCCATATTTTTGGTACCATCTTAGATAGCATTTGACATGGTGGATTTGGAGATTGCCCTTATGCATTGGTTCACTGGGCCATTGGTGCGCCACTGGTGCGCCACTGATGCGCTATTGAGGCGCTATTTGTGCGCCAATGGTGAGATTTTTGAGTTTTGTGCAGAAATTTTGATTTTTAAGTTTTGAGCTGAAATTTTGTACACACACCAATAAAAATCCAATCCAACTACCTGCAAAATTTCTAATTTTTCTGAAATGTGGATGTCCGACTTTTTATTAAACCTCGTTGATTTTAGGGCATTTAGCCCTTTTTACCTTTTCGTGGAGTCTACTCGAGTTTTACAGGCCCCTTCCGAAGGTTTTTAGGAATATTTAGTAGGGGTATAAACACCTTAGTAGAATCCATCGTAAAACGTACCACCTAAACCTCTAACGAGAATACGTAACCAAGGGAACCGGTAAGGTGCGCTATTGGGGGGCCATAGGTGCGCCAATGGGGCGCTATTGGTGCACCCGTTGGTGAGCTATTGGTGCTACTTTTGCGTTTTGAACTGAATTTTATTTTATGAGAAATTTTGTCTACACACCAATAAAAATCCAATCCAACTGGTTGCAAAATTTCAGATTTTTCCGAGACGTTGAACTCCAATTTTTTATTTTTGGAACAGTTAAAATGCCGTAAATCGGGAAAAATGCAAAAATTCTGAATTTTCTGAGATCTGGAAGTCCGACTTTTCGTTTTTTGAACAATTAAAATCCCATAAATCGGAAAAAATAGAAAAGCACCTCAGATGTGCTCAAAATGTCCGGGGAAGGCAACCAAAAATCCTTATAAACTATTCCCATATTTTTGGTACCATCTTACGTAGCGTTTGACGTGGTGGATTTGGAGATTGCTCTTATGCATTGGTTCACTGGGCCATTGGTGCGCTATTGGGGCGCCATTATTGCGCCAATGATGCGCTATTGGGGCGCTATTTGTGCGCCATTGGTGCGATTTTTGAGTTTTGAGCTGAAATTTTTATTTTTAAGTTTTGAGCTGAAATTTTGTACACACACCAATAAAACTCCATTCCAAATACCTGCAAAATTTCAGATTTTTCTGAGAAGTGGAAGTTTGACTTTTTATTTTTGAAACAATTAAAATCCCGTAAATCGGGGAAAATGGAAAAGCATATTAGATGAGCTCAAAATGTCCAGGGAAGGCATCCGAAAATCCTTATAAATAGTCCCCATAATTGTGGAATCTTCTTAGGTAGCATTTGACATCGTGGATTTGGAGATGCTCTTATGCATTGGTTCACTGGGAATTGGTGCGCTATTGGGGCACCATTGGTGCGTTATTGGTGCGCCAATGGTGCGATTTTTGAGTTTTGAGCTGAAATTTTGATTTCTGAGTTGTGTGCTGAAATTTTATACCTACACCAATAAAAATCCAATCCAACTACCTGCAAAATTTCTGATTTTTCTGAGATGTGGAAGTCCAATTTTTTATTTTTTGAACAATTAAAATCACGTAAATCGGGAAAAATGGAAAAGCACCTCAGATGACCTCATAATGTCCGGGGAAGGCATCCAAAAATCCTTATAAATCATCCCCATATTTGTGGAATCATCTTAGGTTGCATTTGACTTGGTGGATTTGGAGATCGCTCATTGGTGCGCTATTGGTTCGATTTTTGAGTTTTGAGCTGAAATTTTGATTTTTGAGTTTGGAGCTGAAATTTTTTACACACACGAATTAAAATACACTCCAACTACCTGCAAAATTTTAGATTTTTCTCAGAAGTGGAAGTCCGATTTTTTATTTTTGAACAATTAAAATCCCCTAAATCAGAAAAAATAGATGTGGAAGTTGGACTCTTTATTTTTGGAACAATTAAAATCCCATAAATCGGCTAAAATGGAAAAGAACCTCAGATGACTCAAAATGCCAGAGGAAGGATTCCAAAAATCCTTATAAATCATCCCCATATTTTTTGAATCATCTTAGGTAGCAATTGACATGTTGGAATTGGAGATTGCTCATTGGTGCGCCATTCGTGCGCTATTGATGCGATTTTTGAGTTTTGAGCTCAAATTTTGATTTTTGAGTTTTGAGCTGATATTTTGTACACACACGAATAAAATTCCAGTCCAACTACCTGTAAAATTTTAGAATTTTGTGAGATGTGGAAGTCCGACTTTTTATTTTTGGAACAATTAAAATCCCGTAAATCCGGATAAATGGAAAAGCACCTTAGATGGGATCAAAATGTCCGGGGAAGGCATCCAAAAATCTTTATAAATCATCCCCACGTTTGTGGAATCATCTTATGTAGCATTTTACATGGTGGATTTGGAGATTGCTCTTATGCGTTTGTTCACTCGGCCATTGGTGCGCTATTGGGGCGCCATTGGTGCGATTTTTGAGTTTTGAGCAAAAATTTTGTACACACACCAATAAAAATCCAATGGTGAGATTTTTGAGTTTTGTGCTGAAATTTTGATTTTTAAGTTTTGAGCTGAAATTTTGTACACACATCAATAAAAATCCAATCCAACTACCTGCAAAATTTCTGATTTTTCTGAAATGTGGAAGTCCGACTTTTTATTAAACCTCGTTGATTTTAGGGCATTTAGCCCTTTTTACCTTTTCGTGGAGTCTACTCGAGTTTTACAGGCCCCTTCCGAAGGTTTTTAGGAATATTTAGTAGGGGTATAAACACCTTAGTAGAATCCATCGTAAAACGTACCACCTAAACCTCTAACGAGAATTGCATTGGTTCCCTTGGCCATTGGTGCGCTATTGGGGCGCCATAGGTGCGCCAATGGGGCGCTATTGGGGCACCCGTTGGTGAGCTATTGGTGCTACTTTTGCGTTTTGAACTGAATTTTATTTTTTTGAGAAATTTTGTCTACACACCAATAAAAATCCAATCCAACTGGTTGCAAAATTTCAGATTTTTCTGAGACGTTGAAGTCCAATTTTTTATTTTTGGAACAGTTAAAATGCCGTAAATCGGGAAAAATGCAAAAATTCTGAATTTTCTGAGATCTGGAAGTCCGACTTTTTGTTTTTCGATCAATTAAAATCCCATAAATCAGAAAAAATAGAACAGCACCTCAGATGTGCTCAAAATGTCCGGGGAAGGCAACCAAAAATCCTTATAAACTATTCCCATATTTTTGGTACCATCTTACGTAGCGTTTGACATGGTGGATTTGGAGATTGCTCATATGCATTGGTTCACTGGGCCATTGGTGCGCTATTGGGGCGCCATTATTGCGCCAATGATGCGCTATTGGGGCGCTATTTGTGCGCCATTGGTGCGATTTTTGAGTTTTGAGCTGAAATTTTTATTTTTAAGTTTTGAACTGAAATTTTGTACACACACCAATAAAACTCCATTCCAAATACCTGCAAAATTTCAGATTTTTCTGAGAAGTGGAAGTTTGATTTTTATTTTTGAAACAATTAAAATCCCGTAAATCGGGAAAAATGGAAAAGCATATTAGATGAGCTCAAAATGTCCAGGGATGGCATCCAAAAATCCTTATAAATAGTCCCCACAATTGTGGAATCTTCTTAGGTAGCATTTGACATCGTGGATTTGGAGATGCTCTTATGCATTGGTTCACTGGGAATTGGTGCGCTATTGGGGCACCATTGGTGCGTTATTGGTGCTCCAATGGTGCGATTTTTGAGTTTTGAGCTGAAATTTTGATTTCTGAGTTGTGTGCTGAAATTTTATACCTACACCAATAAAAATCCAATCCAACTACCTGCAAAATTTCTGATTTTTCTGAGATGTGGAAGTCCGATTTTTTATTTCTGGAACAATTAAAATCCCGTAAATCGGGAAAAATGGAAAAGCACCTCAGATGACCTCATAATGTCCGGGGAAGGCATCCAAAAATCCTTATAAATCATATATTTGTGGAATCATCTTAGGTCGGATTTGACATGGTGGATTTGGAGATCGGTCATTGGTGCGCTATTGGTTCGATTTTTGAGTTTTGAGCTGAAATTTTGATTTTTGAGTTTGGAGCTGTAATTTTTTACACACACGAATTAAAATACACTCCAACTACCTGCAAAATTTTAGATTTTTCTCAGAAGTGGAAGTCCGACTTTTTATTTTTGGAACAATTAAAATCCCCTAAATCAGAAAAAATAGATGTGGAAGTTGGACTCTTTATTTTTAGAACAATTAAAATCCCATCAATCGGCTAAAATGGAAAAGAACCTCAGATGATCTCAAAATGCCAGAGGAAGGCTTCCAAAAATTCTTATAAATCATCCCCATATTTTTTGAATCATCTTAGGTAGCAATTGACATGTTGGAATTGGAGATTGCTCATTGGTGCGCCATTCGTGCGCTATAGGTGCGCTATTGATGCGATTTTTGAGTTTTGAGCTCAAATTTTGATTTTTGAGTTTTGAGCTGATATTTTGTACACACACGAATAAAATTCCAGTCCAACTACCTGTAAAATTTTAAAATTTTGTGAGATGTGGAAGTCCGACTTTTTATTTTTGGAACAATTAAAATCCCGTAAATCCGGATAAATGGAAAAGCACCTTAGATGGGATCAAAATGTCCAGGGAAGGCATCCAAAAATCTTTATAAATCATCCCCACGTTTGTGGAATCATCTTATGTAGCATTTTACATGGTGGATTTGGAGATTGCTCTTATGCGTTTGTTCACTCGGCCATTGGTGCGCTATTGGGGCGCCATTGGTGCGATTTTTGAGTTTTGAGCAAAAATTTTGTACACACACCAATAAAAATCCAAACCAACTACGTGCAAAATTTCTGATTTTTCTGAAATGTGGAAGTCCGACTTTTTATTTTTGGAGCAACTAAAATCCCGTAAATCGGGAAAAATGGAAAAGCACCTCAGATGAGCTCAAAATGTCCGGGGAAGGCTTCCAAAAATCCTTATAAATCATCCCCATATTTGTGGAATCATCTTAGGTAGCATTTTTCATGGTGGATTTGGAGATTGCTCTCATGCGTTGGTTCGCTTGGCCATTGGTGCGCTACTGGGGCGCCATAGGTGCGCCAATGGGGCGCTATTGGTGCACCCGTTGGTGAGCTATTGGTGCTACTTTTGCGTTTTGAACTGAATTTTATTTTTTTGAGAAATTTTGTCTACACACCAATAAAAATCCAATCCAACTGGTTGCAAAATTTCAGATTTTTCTATGACGTTGAAGTCCAATTTTTTATTTTTGGAACAGTTAAAATGCCGTAAATCGGGAAAAATGCAAAAATTCTGAATTTTCTGAGATCTGGAAATCCGACTTTTCATTTTTTGAACAATTAAAATCCCATAAATCGGAAAAAATAGAAAAGCACCTCAGATGTGCTCAAAATGTCCGGGAAAGGCAAACAAAAATCCTTATAAACTATTCCCATATTTTTGGTACCATCTTACGTAGCGTTTGACATGGTGGAATTGGAGATTGCTCTTATGCGTTTGTTCACTCGGCCATTGGTGCGCTATTGGGGCGCCATTGGTGCGATTTTTGAGTTTTGAGCTTAAATTTTGTACACACACCAATAAAAATCCAAACCAACTACGTGCAAAATTTCAGATTTTTCTGAAATGTGGAAGTCCGACTTTTTATTTTTGGAACAATTAAAATCCCGTAAATCGGAAAAAATGGAAAAGAACCTCAGATGACCTCAAATTGTCCGAGGAAGGCATCCAAAAATCCTTGTAAATCATCCCCATATTTTTGGAATCATCTTAGGTCGCATTTGACATGGTGGATTTGGAGATTGCTCATTGGTGCGCCATTGGTGCGCTATTGGTGCGATTTTTGAGTTTAAAGCAGAAATTTTGATTTTTGAGTATTGAGCTGAAATTTTGTACACACACGAACAAAAATCCAGTCCAACTACCGTAAAATTTTAGATATTTCTGAGATGTGGAAGTCCGATTTTTTATTTTTAGAACAATTAAAATCCCGTAAATCGGGAAAAATGGAAAAGCACCTTAGATGGGCTCAAAATGTATGGGGAAGGCATCCAAAAATTCGTATAAATCATCCCCATATTTGTGGAATCATCTTAGGTAGCATTTTACGTGGTGGATTTGGAGAATACTCTTATGCATTGGTTCACTGGCCATTGGTGCGCTATTGGGGCGCCATTGGGGCGATTTTTGAGTTTTGAGCTTAAATTTTGTACACCCTCCAATAAAATTCCAAGCCAACTACCTGAAAAATTTCAGATTTTTATGAGATGTGGAAGGCCGATTTTTTAATTTTGTGACAATTTAAATACCGTAAATCGGGAAAAATGGAAAAGCACCTCAGATGAGCACAATATGTCCGAGAAAGGCAACCAAAGCACATCAGATGAGCACAATATGTCCGAGGATGGCAACCAAAAATCCTTATAAATCTTCCCCATATTTGTGGAATCATCTTAGGTCGCATTTGACATGGTGGATTTGGAGATTGCTCATTGGTGCGCCAATGGTACGCTATTGGGGCGCCATAGGCGCGCCATTGGTGCGCTAATAGTGCAATTTTTTACTTTTGTGCTGAAGTTTCGATTTTTGAGTTTGAAGCTGAAATTTTGTACACACACGAATAAAAATCCACTCCAACTACCTGCAAAATTTCATACTTTTCTGAAATGTGGAAGTCCGATTTTTAATTTTGGAACAATTAAAATTCCGTAAATCAGAAAAAATGAAAATTTAGATTTTTGGATTTTGAGCTGAAATTTTGCACACACACCAATAAAAATTCAATCCAACTACCTGCAAAATTTGCAATTTTTCTGAGATGTGGAAGTTGGACTTTTTATTTTTCGAACAATTAAAATCCCGTAAATCGGGAAAAAAGGCACATTAGATGGCCTCAAAATGTCCGTGGAAGGCATCCAAAAATCCTTATAAATCATCCCCACATTTGTGGAATCATCTTATGTAGCATTTGACATGGTGGATTTGGAGATTGCTCATTGGTGCGCTGTTGGTGAGCCATTGGTGCGATTTTTGAGTTTTGTGCTGAAATTTTGATTTTTGAGTTTTGAGCTGAAATTTTGTACTCAGCACGAATAAGAATCCAGTCCAACTACCTGCAAAGTTTCAGATTTTTCTGAGAAGTGGAAGTCCGACTTTTTAATTTTTGGAACAATTAAAATCCCGTAAATCGGGAAACATGGAAAAGCACCTCAGATGAACTCAAAATGTCCGAGGAAGGCAACAAAAATTGCTTATAAATCATCCCCATATTTGTGGAATCATCTTAGGTCGAATTTGACGTGGTGGATTTGGAGATTGGTCATCGGTGCGCCATTGGTGCGATTTTTAAGTTTTGAGCTGAAATTATGATTTTTGAGTTTTGCGCTGAAATTTTGTACACACACCAAAAAAACTCCAATCCAACTACCTGCAAACTTTCAGAATTTTCTGAGTCGTGGAATTCCGAGTATTTATTTTTGGAACAATTAAAATCGTGTAAATCGGGAAAAATGGAAAAGCAACTTAAATGAGCTCAAAATGCCTGGGGAAGGCATCCAAAAACCCTTATAAATCATCCCCATATTTGTGGAATCATCTTAGGTAGCATTTGACATTGTGGATTTCGATAGTGCTCTTATGCAATGGTTCAGTGGGCCATTGGTGCGCTATTGGGGCGCCAATGGTGCGATTTTTGAGTTTTGAGCTGAAATTTTGATGTTTCAGTTTTGAGCTGAAAATTTGTACACATACGAATAAAAATCCATTCCAACTACCTGTAAAATTTCAGATTTTTCTGAGAGGTGGAATTCCGACTTTTTTATTTTTAGAACAATTAAAATCCCGTAAATCGGAAAAATGGAAAAGCACCTTAGATCAGCTCAAAATGTCCGGGGAAGGCATCCAAAAATCCATATAAATCATCCCCATATTTTTGGAATCATCCTAGGTAGAATTTGACATGGTGGATTTGGAGATTGCTCTTATGCATTGGTTCACTGGGCCATTGGTGCGCTATTGGGGCGCCATTGGTGCGCCAGTGATGCGCTATTGGGGCGCCGTTGCGATGCCATTGGTGCGAGTATTGAGTTTTGAGTACAAATTTTGTACACACACCAATAAAAATCCAAGACAACTACCTGAAAAATTTCAGATTTTTTTGAAGTGTGGAAGTCCGACTTGTTACTTTTGGAACAATTTAAATCCCGTAAATCGGGAAAAATGGAAAAGCACCTCAGATGAGCTCAATATGTCCGAGGAAGGCTACCAAAAATTTTTATAAATAATCTCCATATTTTTGGAATCATCTTAGGTCGCATTTGACATGGTGGATTTGGAAATTGCTCATTGGTGCGCCATTGAGGCGCTATTGGGGCGCCATAGGCGCGCCATTGGTTCACTATTGGTGCGATTTTTGAGTTTTGAGCTGAGATGTTGATATTTGAGTTTGGGGCTGAAATTTTGTACACACGCGAATAAAATTCCACTCCTACTACCTGCAAAAGTTCAGATTTTTCTATGGTGTGGAAGTCCAACTTTTAATTTTTGGAACAATTAAAATCTTGAAATCGGGAAAAATCGAAAAGCACCTCAGATGAGCTCAAAATGTCCGGGGAAGGCATCAAAAAATCCTTAAAAATCATCCCCAAATTTTTGAAATCTTCTTAGGCAGCATTTGACGTGGTGGATTTGGAGATTGCTCTTATGCATTGGTTCACTGGGCCTTTGGTGCGCTATTGGGGCACCATAGGGGCGCCACTGGTGCGCGATTGGCGCGATTTTTGAGTTTTGAGCGGAAATTTTGTGTACACACAAATAAAAAGCCAATCCAACTACGTGAAAAATTTCAGATTTTTCTGAGAAGTGGAAGTCCGACTTTTTATTTTTGGAACAATTAAAATACCGTAAGTCGAAAAAAATGGAAAAGCACCTCAGATGAGCTCAAAATGTCTGGGGAAGGCATCCAAAAATCCTTATAAATCATCCTATATTTGTGGAATCATCTTAGGTAGAATTTTACATGGTGGATTTGGAGATTGCTCTTATGCATTGGTTCACTGGGGCATTGGGGCGCTATAGAGGCGCCATTGGTGCGCCATTGATGCGCTATTGGTGTGCCAATGGGGCGCCATTCGTGCGTTTTTTGAATTTTGAGCTGACATTTTGATTTTTGAATTTTGTGCTGAAATTTTGTACAAACACCAATAAAAATCCAATCCAACTACCTGACAAATTTTAGATTTTTCTGAGATGTGGAAGTCCGACTTTTTATTTTTGAAAAAATTAAAATCCCGTAAAACAGAAAAAATGGAAATTCTAATTTTTAAATTTTGAGCTGGAATTTTGTACACACACAAATAAAAATCCAATCCAACTACCTGAAAAATTTCAGATTTGTTTGAGATGTAGATATCGGACTTTTTATTTTTTGAACAATTAAAATTCTGTAAATCGGAAAAAATAGAAAAGCATCTCTAATGACCTCAAAATGTCCGAGGAAGGCATCCAAAAATCCTTATAAATCATCCCCATATTTTTGGAATCATCTTAGGTAGCATTTGACATGATGGATTTGGAGATTGCTCATTGCTGCGCCATTGGTGCGCTATTGGTGCGATTTTTGTGTTTTGAGCTGAAATTTTTATTTTTTAATTTTGAGCAGAAATTTTGCACACACACCAATAAAAACCCATTCCAACTACCTGAAAAATTTGCAATTTTTCTGAAATGTGGAAGTTGGATTTTTTTATCGAACAATTAAAATCCCTTAAATCGGAAAAAATGGAAAAGCACCTCAGATGACCTCAAAATGTCCGAGGAAGGGATTCAAAAATCCTTATAAATCGTCCCCATGTTTGTGGAATCATCTTAGGTAGCATTTGACATTGTGGATTTGGAGATTGCTCATTGGTGCGCCATTGGTGTGCTATTGGTACGATTTTTGAGTTTTGAGCTGAAATTTTTTACACACACGAATAAAAATCCACTCCAACTACCTGCAAAATTTCAGATTTTTTTGAGATGTGGAAGTCCCATTTTTTATTTTTGGAACAATTAAAATCCCGTAAATCGGAAAAAATGGAAAACCTCAGATGACCTCAAAATGTACGAGGAAGGGATTGAAAAATCACTATAAATCGTCCCCATATTTGTGGAATCATCTTAGGTAGCATTTGACATGGTCGATTTGGAGATTGCTCATTGGTGCGCTATTGATGCGATTTTTGAGTTTGGAGCTGAAATTTTGATTTTTAAGTTTTGAGCTGAAATTTTGCACACGCACGAAAAAAAATCCAGTCCAACTACCTGCAAAGGTTCAGATTTTTCTGAGAAGTGGATGTCCGATTTTTTAATTTTTGGAAAAATTAAAATACCGTATATCGGGAAAAATGGAAAAGCACCTCAGATGACCTCAAAATGTCCGAGGAAGGCAACCCAAAGTCCTTATAAATCATCCCCAAATCTGTGGAATCATCTTAGGTCGAATTTGACATGGTGGATTTGGAGATTGCTCATTGGTGCGCCATTGGTGCGCTACTGGTGCGTTTTTTGAGTTTTGAGCTGAAATTTTGATGTTTGAGTTTTGAGCTGAAATTTTGTACACACACGAAAAAAACTCCACTCCAACTACCTGCAAAATTTCAAATTTTTCTGAGATGTGGAAGTCCAACTTTTAATTTTTTGAACAATTAAAATCCCGTAAATCGAGAAAAATAGAAAAGCACCTCAGATGACCTCAAAATGTCCGAGGAAGGGATCCAAAAGTCCTTATAAATCGTCCCCATATTTGTGCAGTCATCTTAGGTAGCATTTGACATGGTGGATTTGGAGATTGCTCAATGGTGCGCCATTGGTGCGCTGTTGGTGCGATTTTTGAGTTTTGAGCTGAAATTTTGTACACACACGAAAAAAAAATCCACTCCAACTACCTGCAAAATTTCAGTGTTTTTTGAGATATGGAAGTCCGACTTTTTATTTTTGGAATATTTTAAATCCCATAAATCAGAAAAAGTGTATATTTTGATTTTTGAATTTTGAGCTGAAATTTTGTACACACACCAATAAAAATCCAATCCAACTACCTGAAAAATTTCATATTTTTTTGAGAAGTGAATATTGGACTTTTTATTTTAGGAACAATTAAAATTCTGTAGATCGGAAAAAAATGGAAAAGCACCTCAGATGACCTCAAAATGTCCGAGGAAGGCATCCAAAACTCCTTATAAATCATCTCTATATTTTTGGAATCATCTTAGGTAGCATTTTATGTGGTGGATTTGGAGATTTTCACTGGGCCATTGGTGCGCCACTGATGCGCTATTGGGGCGCCATTAGTGCAATTTTTGAGTTTTGACTTGAAATTTTGATTTTTGAGTTTTGAGCTGAAATTTTGTACAAACACCAATAAAAATCCAAGCCAGCTACCTGCAAAATTTCTGATTTTTCTGAGATGTGGACGTCCGACATTTTATTTTTGGAACAATTTAAATCCCGTAAATCGGGAAAAATGGAAAAGCACCTCAGATGAGCTCACTATGTCCGAGGAAGGCAACCAAAAATCCTTATAAATCATCCCCATATTTGCGGAGTCATCTTAGGTCGCATTTGACATGGTGGATTTGGAGATTGCTCTTATGCGTTGGTTCACTGGGCCATTGGTGCGCTATTGGGGCACCATTGGGGCGCCATTGGTGCTCGATTGGTGCGATTTTTGAGATTTGAGCTGAAATTTTGATTTTTGAGTTTAGTGCAGAAATGTTGTACACACAACAATGAAAATCCAATCCAACTACCTGCAAAATTTCAGATTTTTCTGAGTAGTGGAAGTCCGACTTTTCATTTTTGGAACAATTAAAATCCCGTAAATCGGAAAAAATGGAAAAGCACCTCAGATGAGCTCAAAATGTCCCGGGAAGGCATCCAAAAATCCTTGTTAATCATCCTCATATTTGTGGAATCATATTAGGCGGCATTTTACATGGTGGATTTGGAGATTGCTCTTATGCATTGGTTCCTTGGGCCATTGGGGAGCTATATGGGTGCAATTGGTGCGGCATTGAAGCGCTATTGGGGCGCCATTGGTGCGATTTTTGAGTTTTGTGCTGAAATTTTGATTTTTGAATTTTGCGCTGAAATTTTGAACACACTCCAACAAAAATCCAATCCAACTACCTGCGAAATTTCAGATATTTCTGAGAAGTGGAAGTCCGAATTTTTATTTTTGGAACACTTAATTTCCCGTAAATCAGAAAAAATAGAAACTTTGAATTTTAAATTTTGATCTGAAATTTTGTACACACCAATAAAAATCCAGTCCAGCTACCTGTAAAATTTCAGATTTTTTTGAGAGGTGGATATCGGACTATTTATTTTTATAACAATTAAAAGCCTGTAAATCGGAAAAAGATGGAAAAGAACCACAGATGACCTCAAAATGTCCAAGGAAGGCTTCCAAAAATCCTTATAAATCATCCCCATATTTTTGGAATCATCTTAGGTAGCATTTGACATGGTGGATTTGGAGATTGCTCATTGGTGCGCCGTTGGTGCTATTTTTGAGTTTTGAGCTGAAATATTTATTTTTGAGTTTTGAGCTGAAATTTTTATTTTTCAGATTGGAGCTGAAATTTTGTACACACACGAATAAGAATCCAGTCCAACTACCTGCAAACTTTCAGAATTTTCTGAGATGTGGAAGTATGATTTTTTATTTCTGGAACAATTAAAATCCCGTAAATCGGAAAAAATGGAAAAGCATCTTAGATGAGCTCAAAATGTCCGGGGAAGGCATCCAAAAATCCTTATAAATCATCCCCATATTTTTGGAATCATCTTAGGTAGTATTTGACATGGTGGGTTTGGAGATTGCTCTTATGCATTGGTTCACTGGGCCATTGGTGCGCTATTGGGGCGCCATTGGTGCGCTTTTGGGGCGCCATTGGTGCGCTATTGGGGCGCCATTGGGGCGCTATTGGTGCGCCATTTTTGCGATTTTTGAGTTTTGAGCTGAAATTTTGATTTTTTAATTTTGAGCTGAAATTTCGTACACACAGCAACAAGAATCCAATCCAACTACCCGCCAAATTTCAGATTTTTCTGAGAAGTGGAAGTCGGATTTTGTATTTTTGGAACAATTAAAATCCGGTAAATCAGAAAAAATGGAAATTTTGATTTTTGAATTTTGAGCTGAAATTTTGCACACACACCAATAAAAAACCAATCTAGCTACGTGAAAATTTTTTAACTTTTATGTAATGTGGAAGTCGGACTTTTTATTTTTTGAACAATTAAAATCCCGTAAATCGGAAAAAATGGAAAACCACCTCAGATGACCTCAAATTGTCCGAGGAAGGCATCCAAAAATCCTTATAAATCATCCCCATATTTGTGGAATCATCTTAGGTTGCATTTGACATGGTGGATTTGGAGATTGCTCACTGGTGCGCCATTGGTGCGCTATTGGTGTGATTTTTGAGTTTTGAGCTGAAATTTTGATTATTGAGTTTTTAGCTGAAATTTTGTATGCACACGAATAAAAATGCAGTCCAACTACCTGCAAAATTTCAAATTTCTCTGAGTTGTGGAAGTCCGACTTTTTATTTTTGGACAATTAAAATCCCTTAAATCGGGAAAAATGGAAAAGCGTCTTAGATGAGCTCAAAATGTCCGGGGAAGGCATCCAAAAATCCATATAAATCATCCCCATATTTGTGGAATCATCTTAGGTAGCATTTGACATGGTGGATTTGGAGATTGCTCTTATGCATTGGTTCACTGGGCCATTGGTGCGCTATTGGGGCGCCATTGGGGCGCTATTTGTGCAATTTTTGAGTTTTGAGCTGAAATTTTGATTTTTGGTTTTTGTGCTTAAATTTTTTACAAAGATCAACAAAAATCCAATCCAACTGCCTGCAAAATTTCAGATTTTTCTGAGTTATGGAAGTTCGACTTTTTATTTTTGAACAATTTAAATCCCGTAAATCCGGAAAAATGGAAAAGCACCTCAGATGAGCTCAATTTGTCCTGGGAAGGCATCCAAAAAACATTATAAATCATCCCTTTTTTTTTAGAATCTTCTTAGGTAGCATTTGACATGGTGGATTTGGAGATTGCTCATATGCATTGGTTCACTGGGCCATTGGTGCGCTATTGAGGCGCCATTGGTGTGATTTTTGAGTTTGGAGCTGAAATTTTGATTTTTAATTTTTGTGCTTAAATTTTGAACAGAGGACAATAAAAATCCAATCCAACTATTTGAAAAATTTCAGATTTTTCTAAGTTGTGGAATTTTTATTGTCCGAGGAAGGCATCCAAAAATCCCTATAAATCATCCCCATATTTGTGGAATCATCTTAAGTTGCATTTGACATGGTGGATTTGGAGATTGCTCATTGGTGCGCTATTGGTCCGATTTTTGTGTTTTGAGCTGAAATTTTGATTTTTGAGTTTTGAGCTAAAATTTTGTACACACACAAATAAAAATCCACTCCAACTACCTGAAAAATTTCAGACGTTTCTGAGATTTGGAATTCCAACTTTTAATTTTTTGAACAATTAAAATCCCGTAAATAGGGAAAAATGGAAAAGCACCTCAGATGAGCTCAAAATGTCCGGGGAAGGCATCCAAAAATCCTTATAAATCATCCACATATTTTTGGAATCATCTTATGTAGCATTTGTCATGGTGGATTTTGAGACTGCTCTTACGCATTGGTTTAATGGGCCATTGGGGCGCCAATGGGGCGCTATTGGTGCGCCATTGATGCGCTATTGGGGGGGCTATTGGTGCGATTTTTGAGTTTTGAGCTGAAATTTTGATTTTTGTGTTTTGAGGTGAAATTTTGTATACACAACAATAAAAATCCACACCAACTACATGAAAAATTTCAGATTTTCTGAGAAGTGAAAGTCCGACTTTTTATTTTCGGAACGATTAAAATCCCGTAAATCGGGAAAAATGGAAAAGCACCTCAGATGAGCTCAAAATGTCTGGGGAAGGCATCCAAAAATCCTTATAAATCATCCCCATATTTTAGGAGTCATCTTAGGTAGCATTTGACATGGTGGAATAGGAGATTGCTCATTGGTGCGCCATTGGTGCGCTATTGATGGGATTTTTGAGTTTTGAGCTGAAATTTTTTATTTTTAAGTTTTTAGCTGAAATTTTGTACACACGCCAATAAAAATTCATTTCAACTCCCTGCAAAATTTCAGATTTTTCTGAGATGTGGAAGTCCGACTTTTTACTTTTGGAACAATTAAAATCCTTTAAATCGGGAAAAATGGAAAAGCACCTCAGATGACCTGAAAATGTCCGAGGAAGGCATCCAAAAATCCTTATAAATCATGCCCATATTTTTGGAATCGTCTTAGGTAGCATTTGACATGTTGGATTTTCAGATTGCTCTTTGGTGCGCCATTGGTGCGCTATTGATGCGATTTTTGAGTTTTGAGCTGAAATTTTTTATTTTTGAGTTTTGAGCTGAAATTTTGTACACGCCAATAAAAATCCATTCCAACTACCTGAAAAATTTTAGATTTTTCTGAGAAGTGGAAGTCCGACTTTTTACTTTTGGAACAATTAAAATCTCGTAAATCGGGAAAAATGGAAAGGCACCATAGATGACCTCAAAATGTCCGAGGAAGGCATAAAAAATCCTTATAAATCATTCTCATATTTGTGGAATCATCTTAGGTAGCATTTGACATGGTGGATTTGGAGATTGCTCATTGGTGCGCCATTGGGGCGCTATTGGTGCGATTTTTAAGTTTTGAGCTGATTTTTTTTTTATTGAGTTTTGAGCTGAAATTTTGTACACATACAAATAAAAATCCAGCCCAACTACCTGCAAAATTTCAGATTTTTCTGAGATGTGAAAGTCCGACTTTTTATTTTTGGAACAATTAAAATCCCGTAAATCGGGAGAAATGGAAAAACACCATAGAAGAGCTCAAAATGTCCGGGGAAGGCATCCAAAAATCCTTATAATTCATCCCCATATTTGTGGAATCATCTTAGGTAGCATTTGACATGGTGGATTTGGTGATTGCTCTTCTGCATTGGTTCACTGGGCGATTGGTCCGCTATTGGGGCACCGTTGGGGCGCCATTGGTGCGCTATTGGTGCGCCTATGGTGCGTTTTTTGAGTTTTGAGCTGAAATTTTGATTTTTGAAATCGGGAAAAATGGTAATGCACCTTAGACGAGCTCAAAATGTCCGGGGAAGGCATCCAAAAATCCATATAAATCATCCCCATATTTTCGGAGTCATCTTAGGTAGCATTTGACATGGTGGATTTGGAGATTGCTCATTGGTGCACCATTGGTATGCTATTGAAGCGATTTTTGAGTTTTGAGCTGAAATTTTTTATTTTTGAGTTTTGAGCTGAAATTTTGTACACACGCCAATAAAAATCCAATCCAACTACCTGAAAAATTTCAGATTTGTCTGAGATGTGGAAGTCCGAATTTTTATTTTAGGAACAATTAAATTCTCGTAAATCGGGAAAAATGGAAAAGCACCTCAAATGACCTCAAAATGTCCGAGGAAGGCATCCAAAAATTCTTGTAAACCCACATTTGTGGAATCATCATAGGTAGCATTAGACATGGTGGATTTTGAGATTGCTCTTTGGTGCGCCATTGGTGCGCTATTGATGCGATTTTTGAGTTTTGAGCTGAAATTTTGTACACACACGAATTAAAATCCAGTCAACTACCTGCACGATTTTAGATTTTTCTGAGACGTGGAAGTCCGACTTTTAAATTTTTGGAACAATTAAAATCCCGTAAATCGGGAAAATTGGAAAAGCACCTTAAATGACCTCAAAATGTGCGAGGAAGGCATCTAATAATCCTTAAAAATCTTCCCCATATTTGTGGATCATCTTACGTAGCATTTCACATGGTGGATTTGGAGATTGCTCATTGATGCGCCATTGGTGCGCTATTGTTGCGATTTTTGAGTTTGAGCTGAAATTTTAATTTTTGATTTATGAGCTAAAACTTTTTACACACATGAATAAAAATCCAGTCCTACTACCTGCAAATTTTCAGAATTTTCTGAGAAATGGAAGTCCGATTTTTTATTTTTGGAACAATTAAAATCCCGTAAATCGGGAAAAATGAAAAAGCACCTCAGATGACCTCAAAATGTCCGAGGAAGGCATCTAATAATGCTTAAAACTCTTCCCCATATTTTTGGAATCATCTTAGGTAGCATTTGACAAGGTGGATTTGGAGATTGCTCATTGGTGCGCCATTGGTGCGATTTTTGAGTTTTGAGTTGAAATTTTGATTTTTTGTGCTGAAATTTTTTACACACACGAATAAAAATACAGTCCAACTACCTGCAAAATTTAAGATTTTTCTGATATGTGGAAGTCCGACTTTTTATTTTTGAACCATTAAAATCCCTTAAATCACGAAAAGTGGAAAAGCATCTTGGATGAGCTCAAAATGTCCGGGGAAGGCGTCCAAAAATCCTTATAATCATCCCATATTTTCGGAGTCATCTTTGGTAGCATTTGACATGGTGGATTTGGAGATTGCTCTTTGGTGCGCCATTGGTGCGCTATTGATGCGATTTTTGAATTTTTAGCTGCAATTTTAATTATTGAGTTTTGAGCTGAAAGTTTGTACACACACGAATTAAAATCCAGTCAACTACCTGCAAGATTTCAGATTTTTCTTCGACACGGAAGTCCGATTTTTAAATTTTTGGAACATTTAAAATCCCGTAAATCGGTATAATTGGAAAAGCACCTCAGATGACCTCAAAATGTCCGAGGAAGGCATCCAAAAATCCTTATAAATCATCCCCATATTTTTGGAATCATCTTAGGTAGCATTTGACATGGTGGACTTGGAGATTGCTAATTGGTGCGCCATTGGTGCGCTATTCGGGCGCCATTGGTGCGTCATTGGTGCGCCATTGGTGCGTATTGTTGCGATTTTTGAGTTTTGACCTGAAATTTTAATTTTTTAAGCTAAAAATATTTACATACATGAATAAAAATCCTGTCCTACTACCTGCAAATTTTCAGATTTTTCTGAGAGGTGGAAGTCTGACTTTTAATTTTTGGAACAATTAAAATCCCGTAAATCGGGAAAAATGGAAAAGCACCTCAGATGACCTGAAAATGTCCGAGGAAAGCATCTAAAAAACCTTAAAAATCTTTCCCATATTTGTGGAATCGTCTTGGGTAGCATTTGACTTGGTGGATTTGGAGATTGCTCACTGGTGCGCCATTGGTGCGGTATTGATGCGATTTTTGAGTTTTGAGCTGAAATTTTGATTTTTGAGTTTTGAGCTGAAATTTTGTACACACACGAATAAAAATCCAGTGAACTACCCCCAAAATTTCAGATTTTTCTAAGACATGGAAGTCCAACTTTTTAATTTTTGGAACAATTAAAATCCTGTAAATCGGGAAAAATGGAACAGCACCTCAAATGACCTCAAAACTGTCAGAGGAAGGCATCCAAAAATCCTTATAAATCATCCCCATATTTGTGGAATCATCTTAGGTAGCATTTGAGAAGGTGGATTTGGAGATTGCTCGTTGGCGTGCCATTGGTGCGCCATTGAGGCGCCATTGGTGCGCTATTGGGGCGCCATTGGTGCGGTATTGGTGCGATTTTTGAGTTTTGAACTGAAATTTTGAGTTTTAAGTTTTGAGCTTAAATTTTGTACACACATGAATAAAAATTCAGTTCTACTACCTGCAAAATTTCAGAATTTTCTGAGATGTGGAAGTCCGACTTTTTATTTTCGGAACAATTAAAATCCCATAAATCGAGAAAAATGGAAAAACACCTCAGATGACCACAAAATGTCCGAGGAAGTCGTCCAAAAATAATTATAAATCATCCCCATATTTTTGGAATCATCTTAGGTAGCATTTGACATGGTGGACTTGGGGATTGCTCATTGGTGCGCCATTGGTGCGCTATTGACGCGATTTTTGAGTTTTGAGCAGAAATTTTGTATACACACGAATAAAAAACCAGTCAACTACCTGCAAAATTTCAGATTTTTCTGAGATGTGGAAGTCCGACTTTTTAATTTTTGAAACAATTAAAATCCTGTAAATCGGGAAAAATTGGAAAGCACCTCAAATGACCTCAAAATGTCCGAGGAAGGCATCCAAAAATCGCTATAAATCATCCCCATACTAGTGGAATCATCTTAGGTAGCATTTAACATGGTGGATTTGAAGATTGCTCATTGGGGCGCCAATGGTGCGCTATTGGTGCGATTTTTAAGTTTTGAGCTGAAATTTTGATTTTTGAGTTTTGAGCGTAAATTTTGTACACACAAGAATTAAATTTCAGTCCTACTACCTGTAAAATTTCAGAGTTTTCTCAGATGTGGAAGTCCAACTTTTTATGTTTGGAACAATTAAAAACCCTTAAATCGAGAAAAATGGAAAAGCACCTTAGATGAGCTCAAAATGTCCGGGAAAGGCATAAAAAAATCCTTATAAATCATCCCCATATTTATGGAATCATCTTAGGTAGCGTTTGACATGGTGGAATTGCAGATTGCTCTTACGCATTGGTTCAGTGGGCCAATGGGGCGCCATTGGTGCGCTATTGGGGCGCCACTGTTGTGATTTTTGAGTTTTAAGCTTAAATTTTTAACAGAAACCAATAGAAACCAATCCAAACTACCTGCAAAATTTCAGAATTTTCTGAGATGTGGAAGTCCGACTTTTCATTTTTGGAACAATTAAAATCCCATAAATTGGGAAAAATAGAAAAGCACCCCAGACGAGCACAAAATGTCCGGGGAAGGCATCCAAAAATCCTTATAATCATCCCCAAATTTGTGGAATAATCTTATGTAGCATTTGACATGGTGGATTTGGTGTGCCATTGGTGCGCTATTGGTGCGCCATTGGTGCGCTATTGGTCCTTTTTTTGAGTTTTGAACGGAAATTTTGATTTTTGGGTTTTAAGCTGAAATCTTGTACACACACCAATAAAAATCCAATCCAACTACCTGAGAAATTTCAGAATTTTCTGAGATGTGGAAGTCCGACTTTTTACTTTTGGAACAATTAAAATCCCGTAAATCAGGAAAAATGGAAAAGCACCATGGAAGAGCTCAAAATGCCCGGGGAAGGCATCCAAAAATCCTTATAATTCATCCCCATATTTCTGGAATCATCTTAGGTAGCATTTGACATGGTGGATTTGGAGATTGCTCTTATGCATTGATCACTAGGCCATTCGTGCGCTACTTGGGCGCCGTTGGGGCGCCATTGATGCGCTACTAGGGCGCTATTGGTGCACCAATGGGCCGCCATTGGCGCGATTTTTGAGTTTTGAGCTGAAATTTTGTTCACACACCAATAAAAATCCAATCCGACTACCTGCCAAAATTTCAAATTTTTCTGAGATGTGGAAGTCCGACTTTTTATTTTTGGAACAATTAAAATTCCGTACAAAAAAATGGAAATCCTGATTTTTTAATTTTGTGCTGAAATTTTGCACACACACCAATAAAAATCCAATCCAACTACCTGCAAAATTTGCGATTTTTTCTGAGATGTGGAAGTCGGACTTTTTATTTTTTGAACAATTAAAATCCCATAAATCGGAAAAAATGCAAAAGCACCTCAGATGAGCTCAAAATGTCCAAGGAAGGCATCCAAAAATCCTTATAAATCATCCCCATACTTTTTGAATAATCTTAGGTAGCATTTGACATGGTGGATTTGGAGATTGCTCAATGGTGCGCCATCGGGGCGCCATTGGTGCGATTTTTGAGTTTTGAGCTGAAATTTTGTACACACACGAATTAAAATTTAGTCAACTACCTGCAAAATTTCAGATTTTTCTGAGACATGGAAGTCCGATTTTTTAATTTTTGGAACAATTAAAATCCCGAAAATTGGGAAAACTGGAAAAGCACCTCAAATGACCTCAAAATGTCCGAGCAAGGCTTCCAAGAATCCTTATAAATCATCCCCGTATTTGTGGAATCATCTTAGGTAGCATTTGACATGGTGGATTTGGAGATTGCTCGTTGGTGCGCCATTGGTGCGCTATTGGTGCGATTTTTTAGTTTTGAGCTGAAATTTTGATTTTTGAGTTTTGAGCATAAATTTCGTACAAACATGAATAAAAATCCAGTCCTACTACCTGCAAAATTTCAGAGTTTTCAGAGAAGTGGAAGTCCGACTTTATATTTTTGGAACAATTAAAATCCCGTAAATCGGGAAAAATGGAAATGAACCTCAGATGACCTCAAAATGTCTGAGGAAGGCTTCCAAAAATCCTTATAAATCATTGCCATATATATGGAATCATCTTAGGTAGCATTTGACATGGTGGATTTGAGATTGCTCATTGGTGCGCCATTGGTGCGCTATTGATGCGATTTTTGAGTTTTGAGCTGAAATTTTGATTTTTGAGTTTTGAGCTGAAATTTTGTACACACACGACTAAAAATCCAGTCAACTACCTACAAAATTTCAGATTTTTCTGAGAGGTGGACGTCCGATTTTTTAATTTTTGGAACAATTAAAATCCTGTAAATCGGGAAAAATGGAAAAGCACCTCTAACGACCACAAAATGTCCGAGGAAGGCATCCAAAAATCCTTATAAATCATCCCCATATTTGTGGAATCGTTTTAGGTAGCTTTTGACATGCTGGATTTGGAGATTGCTCATTTGTGCGCCGTTGGTGCGCTATTGGGGCGCCACTGGTGTTAGCCTAAACATGGGTCTAATACTTTAATTAGCGTTAATCCATAATTAACCATGTTTAGTGTGTTGATATATTATAATTTTGATGACTAACAAACTGGATTAGATGTTTGCCATATATACTTGTGTTGAGTTTTCTCGCAGCTTGGTTTTCAGCTTGGTTTCTGAAGAAACCACACCTATCTGACAACATCGTGGTCCCAGCTGCAAGTGGCCAAGTGGTCCCAATGGTCCATACAGCAATTAAGGCCAACTCCCAACTACTCCAACGGGCAGAG
>JAKUCV010001725.1:0-10454 GCA_028386065.3 Turnera subulata | reverse complement strand
ATTTGGAAGCTTCTCCAGGAGTTCCAATAATATTTAAATTACAAAAACACATATGAATTATCAACATAAGCAAAAATAAATTCATGCACATACTTTATACTATGCACACGCAAATTGGTTTAAACCATCAATTTAACTTAATTTTGTATATTCCCGGGAATTAGTTGCTTCAAGCAACTTGAATCCTTCAGGGATTCTCGTATATACATCATGATATATGGATCCATAGAAATATAGGCTGTAAGGGCATCTATTAGATGCGTTTCTAATTTTTCATATTATGCCAGACTTATCAAAAATAATTGCATCCACCACAAGACAGTATATCTCCTCACAATTAATATCAAGTCGTTTGGGTAAAACCTTGTGCGATAAGCTGTGCTTTGAATTTCTCTATTATGATTTCCTTTTTGCACAAATACCCATTTTTCAATCGACTGATTCTACACCATCTGGTGTACGGACTACAGGTCTGAAAAATATCTTGCTTCACTTGCGAGTCTAACACAACCTTAATCATATTTCTCAATTTGACCAATCATTCTACGCCTACATTGACCACTAGATGTAGGTTCATGATCCTCATTTTATTTAGCGCTATATTATAAATAAAACAAGTATTCCGTCGACGGTTATTTCACGTCGGTTCCATCTTATTCCTGACACTATAATCGAGATCTCATCATACTCATTTATTTTAGGTACCTGAGTTGCTTCTGGAACTTTATCAATTGTGTCAGAAAAACCTCTTCTGGAGGATATTTAATATGAACCTCTACTGGAGACCATCTTTTCTAACTGGGGCCATCTTATATCTTTTACTCCATTCTCTCTATCGAGAATTTTGTTTTCTTTTGGAACCGAGTATATTTTACGCTTCTTGCGTACTTTAGATTCATTTGCATACTATACTTGTTCTTCTGGAACATTAATTTGATCAGGAGCACTTGCAGCTGGTATATAAGATTTGGTCACTTTATGTGTCTGGAAATTGCATATAAATTTTCTTGCAAATGAATAATCTTTTGAACTTCAGGTTCACACTAATTTGTTTGAGGATCAAAACTAGATATTGATATGTATTTCAGTAAACTCTTGATCCAGCTGCTTATTTCCTCCCCCTTATGTTGGGTAAACTCTTTCATCTAATTAATAATCAACATACCCAACATACTCAACATACTCAATATATATTCCCATTCTTCTTTAAAGACCCACTTTACTATGCTGTGGTGGAGCATTAGGTACATATACTGTACAATCAACGGTCCAAAGATGGGTTTGTGACCATGAACCAATAAGATGGGGAGATTTTATGATAACTTGTTGGCTTGATGCACACAAGTGATGCTGCAAGTACAATATCATTTTCTCAAACAGTAATATTTCATTAACAATGGTCCTGCAATCAATTGTCAATATCCCCCCAGATTTGTTTGGGTTTATTTCCAATGATATACATTATCCATTGAAGAAATATACCAGTATTATCTAGACATATAGTCTTATCACATAATTAGGGATGTGTACCCCCAAGTGGCTTAACCAATAAAATCAGTGCGCACAATGCCAACTTGCATCACACAATAGACCATCTAGTCGATGCATCATAAAAATTACCTAGATGGTCAACACGGCGGATTTATCAGTCCGCGTACAGTCCCTGAATTATTCCCAAGCATACTGGTGATTCTAGGCCAACCTCATCTTAGGAAGACCGAACAATCAATTTTCGCAGCAAACAAACTCATGGAAATTCATTGATTGTAAAAACTTCTAGTTTTTCAATGAATAACCAAATAATTTTCATGCATCATTATTGAACCGGGATGGCTCATCCGGTCATGCCAAATAATAAATCCATGAACCAACTTCAAGTTGGTGCCAGCTTCAGGCTGCACAAGCTGTGTATTTAAACACTTAAAATTGCTAGCTCCTGGCTAGTGCATTCCAGCTTCTGGCTGGATATGTTAAGTTTCAATTACTCAACTGCTAGCTTCAGGCTAGCTATATATGTGCCAATTTTAAGCTTATTTCTGCTACTCATATCGGAAAAGATCAGAATTATTGAGCAATAATTAAAGTAGTGGAAACTTTTTCAAAAACAAAACCTCGAAGATTGAAAAGCTTTGGAGTTTACTAACAAATAATGCAAAGTTTTTAATTACCGAAAAATCTTCTGGATCTTTTCGGAGACAGAAAAAGAGTCCACATTTGAAAAACTGACACCTAGCTGTCTAATCTCAGACTATAAGAAGGGGAGGCGGTTGAGACAAGAAGACGCAGAAAACTCAACAAGATAAGAAAAATGCCTTCCCCAGCTACTGTTTTCTTTGTTGAGGGTGCCTATCTAGGAAGAAGGAATAGGTTAGCTTATAGCATGGTGAATGAGAAGCATGAGGAATTACCGAATGATCTGGCGAGAATTCCTCGTTTAGTGTTTATTGATGAACTTTATTCATCTAGGTTCTTTGTAACTCCTATGGAAGAAACATTCTTCCTAGAGGACCAAAGCAATCTAAGGGCTTCCTTTTATGGCTCGGCTAACTCTATTATGTTTTTCATATCTAATAGACTGCAGGATTTTCAGCTAGAGCCTTCATGTCAAATTTTAAATCAAAGCAGTTATTATCAGGTTTCCATGATGGCTCGGAGCGTCCCAAGGGTGACTGGGTTACCACCTACATGGCCTAAGGTACGACTTCTACTATGGAATTGCAGGGGTGTAGCAAGAAGGTCTCAAAACTTTGTGCGTACCTTAAGGGATCTGAAGAATCAGTACAAGCCCAACATGGTACTGATTACTGAGACTTTGTGGCAAGCAGGAGAAAATCATGGTGTAATCCCACTCCGTTTTCCTGCAACGAATCGGTTTGAGATACCTGGAGAAAACAACATGGGTGGTATGTGGTTCTCCTGGAACGACAGTGTTAGGGTCAACATCAACAATGAGGCTCAGAGTTTTAGAGTCAATGTTGTACCCAACAGATAAATATCTGTATAAACTTATGTATGAGGACAATTCCTCTTTGAATGTTCTCTAGTTATGGATCCATTATGCAATAATAATATGCATATTTTCCCTTTGCCATTAAAACCTCATCCAGGGCCATAAGCACAATTAATTATACTGTCTTATTCGCTTCAGGGAATAGAGTAGAGTCAATTCAACGGGATCCATAATAATCTCTTTTATTACTGTAAATGGGGGTTTCTGTACTCTTCAAGAGTATTAGCTCTTCCAGAGCGTAAATATATGATCTTCTAGATCATAGTAAAGCATGCGTTCTTCAGGAACATATTCAAACTTATGCTCTTCTGGAGCGTATTAAATTTTTTTTATTTCGAGATTGTACTATCACATGTTATGTGAAATAGTTGACATCCACACATATAATTCTCCCCCTTGGATGTCAACTTGCATTGTCTTCAGGACAAATGCCTGAGCCATTATTCTAGAAACGATGATAAAATGCTGTAAAGTAAATAAAATAAAATAAAATAGCACATAATAATAAAACTGAAACATAAATTAAAATTATTCAATATATACTGGCTTGCACCTTCAGGGTAAGCAAGATAATAACAGTATCCATCATCGGATGGTCATACAATATCCACCTTCTGGTGGTCATAAAATATCCACCTTCTGGTGGTCATACAACATCTTTCTTCAATTTTCCTCAAAGATCTGCGGGATCTTTTGGCAGTAAGACATCCAGTCTTTGCTGTATATTCGCTTTTTATTGCGTCTTCCAGACAATTTGCATTTAAAATGCATTCAATGCCCATAACAAATTTCTTCCGAAAATTTTAAGGGCCTTCAATTAACATAATTCCAAAATTTAAATGAATAAAAGACTTAATTAAAAATAAATAAACATGGGCCTTTTATAAATTAGCCCAGTCAAAAAATAAATAACCAAAAATTAAATACGATGGGCCTTATATGAGCCCAAGAATAACGCAAATGAAATTAAAGCGAAAATTAAATGCAATGGGCCTTGTACGAGCCCAATCGAAACGTAAATGAAAACGAGAAATTAAATATAATGGGCCTTTATGTAGCCCAATAAATAACCGAAAATTAAAGACAGTGGGCCTTTTATGAGCCCATTTGTAATTTAAATAAAAACATAAACATAAATTAAATGGTTAAAAGACGCAGTGTGTCCTTTCACTTTTTCGATTTCAATGTTTGTGTCCCTCTTCTTTTTATTTCAAACATTATGTCCCCGAACTTGTTGGATATGAAACAATGTCGTCCAAATTACCTACAATTGCCGGTTGACCAATCACAGGCCGCCACGTATCTTGGGGGCGGGGCCCGACTTCCAGGTGGAAAATGTTTTAATCCCTTCCCTTTATTTTAAAAAAATCGGGGTTTTTTCGGAAAAGAAAGAAAAGGAATTTTTTTTTTATTGGTGGGGAGAGTTAGTGTGCTGTGGGGCCCACCTCAACCCTAATTTTCTTCCATCTCTTCTGCGTTTTTTAGCCATTCTTTTCTTTTCTTTCAGAACATCCACTGCCTCCTCCCTTGGTTATACAGAGAACACAAGAAAATCTTAGATCTAGCACCTTCTCTCAAATCCATTTAGAATAATCTTGCAATGAAATCAAGTAATACTGGGATAATGGCAATTTAACAGCCAAAGAAGTGAGATGAAGCCAAATCTGAGTTGTCCACACTTGCCGGCGAGCAACCCGAGGAGAAGAAAAGTTTCAGCGCCGTCGTCCAGATCTATCAAGTCCTTCGAAGGGCGTTCCTAGGTGTGCCTCCACCGGAGCAAAAGCGGCCGCTCGCTCCCGTTGCCACCGCGCTTCACCAAACCGGAGAGCACTGGAATGGTGGATTCTAACCATCACAAGTTGGATGCCTGCTTACCCGCTGGATACTTTTGCGAAGGAGATGTAGATCGAGGTCGATGTTGCAGTCACAAATGCAGCTTTTTTGGTTATAAAGGTGTAGGTATACATATCTGCGAGTAATTAGTGGATGTTTACATGAAGATATATATATTGATGCTTCTATAGGTAGCACTGAGAAATAAAAGAGGTATTGTCACAGAAGAGAAGGAAGAAAATTAGGGTTGAGGTGGGCCCCACAACACACTAACTCTCCCCACCAATAAAAAAAAATTCCTTTTCTTTCTTTTCCGAAAAAACCCCGATTTTTTTTGAAAATAAATGGAGGGGATTAAAACATTTTCCACCTGGACGTCGGGCCCCGCCCCCCAAGACACGTGGCGGACTGTGATTGGTCAACCGGCAATTGTAGGGAATTTGGACGATATTGCTTCATTTCCAACAGGTTTGGGGACATAATGTTTGAAATAAAAAGAAGAGGGACACAAACATTGAAATCGAAAAAAGTGAAAGGACACACTGCGTCTTTTAACCTAAATTAAATACAAGCATAATAATAGATATAATATACACCTACTCGATAAATCTTTCGGCAATAATAATGGCATAATAATAAAGAATATATAATATATATATATGCTTACTCGATAAATCTTTCAGCAATAATAAGAGCATAATAATAAAGAATATATAACATATATAGAAAGGATGAAAGTAGTAATAAGAAAAGTTTTAGAATAAATACCTTAATAGAGTAAAGACTCGTGCTGATAACGTGTTATTAAATTGGTGGAGATTTTCACTATTTGATGGAATAATACAAACTTGATCAAGGTAATAATACAACTTTGGTAATAATAATACACTTTTGATAATAATATGTAGAAGAGAATAATAAATTTAGATGGAGGGAGATTGGAAGAGAAGTGTATGGAATGAGAAGAGAGTGAAGTTTATGGTGGGTTGTAAGTGTATGAAAGTGAAGGAATGAAGGGGTATTTATAGTTGGAAATGGGAGGATAAAAATAAATAAGTATGATTAATTTAAAAGGATAAAATCAAAGGTATGTTAGGTAAAGGAAGATGATATTATGATTAGGACAAATGGAATTATGGAAGGTTGTAGAATATATAAAATTACTCACAACACACAGTTTTATTATTTAATTTGAAACTTAGGCGACACCGCGGTGTCCCTCACGGTAGCCACACTCACAACTGTTATTGTGCTACACAGCTACACATAATAGTAAAACCCTGACACACCTATTTATAACAGACTCTGACTTAACGGACAAGACTGACTCCTAAACCGTACCGGACTTGGACTCTTAAAACCCAATAATATAAAGACTCTTAAACCCAATAAAACTAAGCTTAGTTTAATATCCAACAATGTCTCCCTTAAACTAAGCTTGCAAATACAGACATGACTCTACCCAATGCCATCAATCGCAAGTGCCTTCATTGCCATTGTTGTTGCAGTGACTAACTCGAATTCAAACAGTAACATCTTTCTTGAGTCAAACCAAACTTTCAGCTTCACATCCTTCCCATGTTGTATGCCATTCTTGAAGTGACTCTTCCATACTCCATCTTGCTTGTCAAAAAATTCTTGTATTGCCTCCCATTCTTTGTTGCTTCCAAGAACACTCTTAACAAAGTTGCTTATAAAAACATTGTTCACATCCTTGGTTGAGAAAAATTGATCCACACCAATAAAATTAATTTTCTCACCATAGATAAAATCAATTGCTTCAACTTCCTTCCCTTCAATCTCTGCTGACTTTCTCTCCTCTCCTTGTTCAACTTCTGTCAATTTGTCTCCCAGAAGCAACAAATTATTTTCAACAATTATCACATCTTTCTTCTCCTCCACTTGTTTAGCTTCTATCTGTTCGCCTTCATTGTCTTCCTGGAAAGAAAAGTTATTTTCTTTAACCATTAACTTTTCCTTCTCCTCCTCCTGAGAAAATAATTCTTCTATCTTGATTCTTGACAACCTGTAACACTCACCAGAAAACTTGGAATCTTGGCTATAATCTAACAGTGACAAATTTTCCACCTCAATTCTTCCGAGTCTTCTAGCTTCATCAACAAATCTGTCTTTCATGTCGCAACTAGTCAATGTCTCTGAATTGTTAGAACTACTTGCTCTACTCTCCATGATCTTAGCATCTACTTGACTGTCACACTGTTGCTGTTCACTTGTCATCCCCTTCCTGAAATTGAGGCGATTCTCATGCACAATCAATTTACCTTTGAACACATCAATTGTCAAAGTCTTGAGATCTTGGAATTCTTCAATAGCTTTCACCTTGCAATCAAAACTAGATGGTAGGCTTCGGAGAATTTTCTTGATAACCTGAAGATTTGTCATCTTCTCACCATTGGCTCTCAAACTGTTGATCAATTTCTGTACTCGATAGAAATAACCATCAATTGTTTCATCCTCTCTCATGTGGAGAAGTTCATACTCTTTTCTCAACTCTTGCAAACTGATTTTTTTCACATCCTCTAAGCCACCATAAATTTTCAGCAAAGCATCCCAATACTCTTTCGCCGTTTTAGCATGTCTGAAGATTTGAGAAACTTGAACTTCTACCTGTTGTTTAAGGTAGTATAGTGCTTCATCATTCTTCTCCACCTCTTCCTGTGCGTGACTTTGAATCCCACACTCAATAATATTCCATACTTTAATATGCTTGAAGAAAGTCCTCATCTGTCTTCACCATATCTCAAAATAATTTTTGCCATTAAATCTGAAAACAAGGCACTCCACATATTGTGTACCCATCACACAAATAACCTATAGAAGCTCTCCTTTTGTGCCCTTGCTGGCCGAAACACGCATCAATAATTCTCAAAAACCAAGCAAAAAACAATCTACCAATTTTGTTGCAACCAAAACAACTTCTCCATGTATTTGAAAATTTGCCGTAAACCAATTAAAGAGCTTATCTGGTCCAACAAAAAAAAAATAACTCACCACTGTAATTTGGTTCTTGATAGCCACAATTCTTCTTTGACACCGCACCGTTACGTTGCACACGCAATAAGATGAGGCAAATATGATGGCCACAATTCTTGTTTGCCACAGCGCAAACCAAAATTAATCAACCTTGCCTTCCCTTTTTTTTTTTTTTCACGAACCACGAGCCTCTTTTTTTTTGACAAATCAACTAATCTAATTGATAATTGTTTTTCCTCCACAGCGCAATCCAATTGGTTTTCCCACGAACACAATTTTTTTTGGTTCATGCACACAATTTTTTCTCCTCAACGACTTCTTTGAGGATTTTTTTTTTCTTCCTCCACAAATCAATACAGCCAACTTTGTTGCTTCCAAGAACACTCTTAACAAAGTTGTTTGGACTCTTAAAACCCAATAATATAAAGACTCTTAAACCCAATAAAATTAAGCTTAGTTTAATATCCAACAAGGGTAATTAGCCAAAGAGATAATTCCAAGTAGAAGTTTGGTGTATGGGTAAAATATTTACCGGAGATAAATTCGGGTATGGTAAAAATGAGTTTTACTAAATGATAACAATGACGATTCACCATAATTTATTTATAACAAAAAGATCAATATAGAGAAAAAGAAAATTACTCAGCCATCGTACTCAAATGTAGAGTCTATTAATTGGTGATATGAGATGACCCAACCCAAGAAGAAGATAAGGCCTAAGAAGGCAGAAGCCCAACCATTCAACAGGATCCGGTCCAGTCAGGGGGACATTCCGGAAGGTTCCAGAAGGTTCTAGTGTGGGGGACAATTGTGTAGGACAGCTCAACGTAGGAACAGAGAAAATGAAGGGTGACAAGACCCCAGGTCGGATAGATGCGAAAAGAGGAGAATGGTAGGATACCGCCGTGTAGGGAAAGTATAAAAGGGAAGATGCACTATCTAAAAATCCCAAGTCCCATTTGTTTGTAGTAGGCTAGTAGCCAGGAGCTCTTAGCTAGAAAAATACCCTGTTTCCTTCATTGTAATACCAAGTTTTTATTAATAAAGTTCTCATTTTTATTAACTTTCTTGCTTGATCTTTAGGATTTCCATTACAAATTTATTGAGGCTTTAGAATTTGATTTTTCATGGGCATTGCAGAACCTCCAAAAAGCAAACTTTAAAAATAGATTGCTTTGCATATGGTGGTATCATGTAGAACACAATTCCCATCTACAGAATCAGAGATGATGGAGCGGAGCGGAACTCCCCCATTTACATAATCAGATTCTGTGGGCACTATCGATAACGATGGCGGGACTCAAACCCAAAACCGCATCCTTCGTACTTACTAACGAGCCTACCGTTTTTTCCTTTGAAAAAAAAATCTTAAACAGGCCCCAAGTCATAACTTAATGGCCTTAATTCGTGTGAAGCCCAATCTTTCAGAAACCAGATATAAGAAGTATGTCCAATTCTTACTCGTGAAACGTTTGGAAGTATAATTTTTAAGTCCGCCATCATATGAAAAGCCCAAATGAATAAAGGCTTCCCTAAACCTACACTTCTGTTACTAAAATCAGTAAAATGGTAATGATCAGCGTAGTGTAGCTAATCATCTCCTTATGAATTTTCTATAGTACGTTTACAAAATTGCATGAGAAATCATTTGGTGAAATCCTGGTAACTCCCCCGATTAATGAAATGGAAAGTTAGGTTTTGGGTTAAACTGTGTAATCTGCAATTCCGGAATATAGTAGAAAAAACTAACGGTTGAATATCTATCTAACTAATGTTTTGGAAAAAAAAATTGAACAAATATATCAGTTTGAAATAAATTTCTCTATTTAAATTTCATATTAACTGATCAATGATCAATTTATTGCACATATCAATTATCAAACACAGAGGAATGAATGCTCCAAAGCAATAATAACTACTTTCATAATTTCAACCAAAAAAAGAGTACGTTCATAATTAGAAGAAAAATTATACATTCAAGATTTTTTTTGGACGGAGAGACAACCATTCTTATTTGTTAACACCTCAATATTGACAATAAAATGAGAAAAAAGGAGGAGCATAATGACAATCAGAGGCTGCTCCATGCAGAAAAATATAGAAAACTATCTTGGATGGTACTCTGGTCTCCCATTTCTCCATGCATGAACTGATCTGATCTGATGCAACATTAACGTAAAGAATTCATATCCACTGCAACATAGCAATAGCAAATTAAGTAACGGCAGATTATTTCACTTGGATTCATAAATATATTATATATATAATTAATTAGATGTCAAATTGAATGAGGTTGAATGAAATGATATTGAAAGCAAGATAGAATCATGCACCTATAGAATTCAAGTTCTGTTGCAGTAGATTACGATAGATTTGACTGGAGGATGGGGAGGATCATGATCAGCTCCAGGGGCAGCAGGTGACTCAATGACAGGCCGGCACCGGTCTCCCCTGTTCTCAATCTGGGATTCATCAGAGCTGAGAGGCCTGAAACATGTGCAGTAGTAACAGGTGAACGCATCCCACAATGACCTGGATTTCTTATTAGCTGCTGGTGCCATGGATTACAATCTCAAGGTTTTCAACGGAGTACCAGGTCAGAAATTGGCTATATATG
>JAKUCV010001724.1:0-64276 GCA_028386065.3 Turnera subulata | reverse complement strand
CATCACCCAAACCCGGGAACCCAAATTATAGCACAGCGGAAGCAATTTTATCATTCTCAATAATAGTATGAAACCATGCAATGCAACATATGGATCCAAGTCCTGCCCGAGGTAACGTCACAGCCTGTCTGGAATGCATCGTACCTGAATCACAAATAACTCAACCTACGGGATGAAAGCCCGCAGGTGAGGGGTGAGCCCGAAGTGCCCACCAAGCATGGATAAACAGAGATATGCAGGCAACTATAATACTTCAAAGAGGAAAACACAGACAACAGTCACAACTATACCAAAGACATTACCGTACAAGACAGACCAAACCCAATGACTCGACCCAAACATACCAAAGTCTTTATTATTATTCTAATTTTATCTTTCTGGGCCCTGTCACGGATAAGCTAGTCGTACCAGGTTATCAACCTGTTCCTGGTGCCAGATCAAAAAGAACCCGAGATCAACATCCCAATAACAATCTCAGGGATCAACATCCCAATAACAATCTCAAGGATCAACATCCCAACAACAATCTCAGGGATCAACATCCCAACAACAATCTCAGGAATCAACATCCCAATCAAACTGGCATCAACATGCCCATCACAAGTAACCCAGATCATGGCCACCACAAAACAGTCTCAAACCATCCGGTCGTACCTCTACTTACCACGTGACAATTAAGTCATATCCATTCCAAAGCCAAATCACAGGGATCGACATCCCAAACCCAAAACCAAAAAGACACGACTCACTCATTAACTTTTCCAATTTTAAAATTCGGGCCCCGTCACTAGACAAGCTAGGGTCGTACCTGGTTATTAACTAATTCCGAATGCCAGGCCAAACAAACCCGGGATCAACATCCCAACAACAAACCAATCCGGGATCAACATCCCAATATCCAAATCAAACCGGGATCAACATCCCATAACCAAGAAACCGGCCATGACACCACAGAACTGGCCTCTAACCATCTAGTCGTACCACTACTTTCCACGTGACAATTAAATCATCATCTCAAATCCACTTCCAATTTCCATTTTCTTTTTCCCAATTATCCATATCATAGTTTATTCCAACTATCCAATCACAACACAGTCTACCGACAACATTCACAATATCCTTAACAGTCAAATAATTATCCAACTTCCTATTAACTCAAGCTATACAACAGACCAATCCATCAACAGTTTCATAACATCAATTACTCACAATCCAACATCAATCACAACACAGTATCCAAGAAACCAATAACAGTCAAATATCCAACAAATACCATCATAACAACAACAAATACCATAGCAGCCAAATAACCAACACAATTCCATATTATCAAATATCCAACAACAATACATATAACACCAATTATTCACAATTAACAGTTCATCACAATATCCACACGACCAATAACACAGTCCAACAACAGCAACATCAATAACCATAACAGTCAAATAACCAACAATGACCCTCTCAGCAGTTCAATCAAACAACAAAACACACAAAGCATTACAGGCACATATCAAGGGTTATCCATCCTCACCTTAGCCGATTACTCAACTCTGAAGACAATAACCGGTCTAAAGCCGGCTCCTCGGGGAACTGCCCGATATCAAACCTATACAACAAAACAACATGCTCACATAAATGCACATAATTGGTATGCTATGATGCCATAAATTGTAAATTAAACCCCCTTGGTTATACGTCATCATCTCCATAAAATTATTATACTTGCCAAAATATAATTACCAAATATTATTATTTATTTTTCAAAAAGGTATTATTATATATACTTAGTGAAATATTCCCCAGAATATACACTACCATATTTATTTCCAAAACATTTTCATAGTATGTATATCCCTATCCTAAAATTATTTACTCTTATAATAATTTTTCAAAGGAAATTCATAATATAATTACATTTTCTCAAAATAATGTTAGTGATATCATTTTATTTTTTTTCCAGTAAAACATATTCATATATATATATTTCCAAAATACTATAACTCATACTTATCATATTATTAAAATAACCATAACATAATTACCTTAATTTTCCAAAAATAGTCATATCCCATATATATATATATATATATATATATATATTACCATTTATGTCCATAATATATATATATCAAAGGTATTTACCATATATTTATTTTTTTAAGGATATAAATCATATGATATTCTTAGTTCCTTTCTAGAAAATATAATCATTTAATTTACTATTACTTTTCCAAAAAAATATATTTTATCAGCCATATTATTTTTTTCCATATATATATTTTTTTATTTATTTTTTTTATTATTATTAACAACGGACTGGGCCAGCCCATAATATTTCTGGGCTAATCCAGAACCAACTCAGACAAAGGCCCAGCTGTGAAAGCCCAGACCCATGTTATTAATCCAGCCCAGCACCTCAAGCCCAAGCCCCACAACAGCCGGGTCAACCCAAAGCAAGATCGAGTCAAACCCGCCACAAATGGGTCGACCCGTGTGTGGTCAGCAACCCGAGCCACTGCTCACCTCGATGTGAGCTGCAACGGCAGCGGCATAGGAACGGAAGCGATGGCTGCATAGCTGACGGGGCGAGACGTGGTGTCGTCGTGTGCAGGCGAGGAGGCGACGGTGGAGGCTACATCTGGTCGGCGCGGCGACGGAGATGGTTGCAGGTGCTCGCGGCGACGGCGAGGAGAGGAAACGCGAGGGGAAGAGACGGTGGATCCGGCGGCTCTGCTCGTCAGGTCTGGCGGCTCGTCGACTGGTCTCCACGGGACGGCAAGGAAGAGAGGAGGGCGGTCGTCGGGCAGCGCGATGGTGGTCTCGGCTGGTGAAGGCGGTGGATCGGTGGAGGTGGTGGCAGATCTGTCGGCTCGGCACGTTGGTCGTCTCGTCCAAGCGGCGGCACGGCTGGCTTGGCGACGGAGGGCGGCGAGAGCACGAGGAGGAGAGGCGGCAGGCTTGTATGGTGGTGGTTGGTGAAGATGTGGTCTCGGTGTGTGTTGTTTTTTTTTTTCTTTTTTTTCTTTACTTTTCTTTTCTGTCTCTTTCTTTTTTTTTCTGGTTTGGTTAGGTAGGAGGTGGGTGATTCTGGGTTTTTGCAGGGACAAGGAAAATGAAAGACTGGGTTTATGTGTTTGCAGAAGAGAAGATGGTGGTGTGGTGTGGAACATGCACGAGAAACAAGAAAAGGTTGTGATGATGGTGGCATGCAGGGAGCAAGGTTTAGCAGGAAGAAATAGCAGGTGCATCACGGGCGACACAGGCGGCAGCCCTGCATAATTAAGCCGCGTCAATTATGCAGGCGTGTCCAGTCCGGACCAGAAAATAACTGATGTACCCACTTAATTATATTTCTGGTCTGCTCCGTCGCGGTTAACCTGATTTTTCTGAGGATTCCGGGACCCGAAAAATACCAACTTTGGTCCGAAAAATCCACGGAAAAATCCCGAGCGCGGGAAAAAGACTCTGTTTTGGAAAACGAAGCTCGATTTACCTTGAATTAATTACCCATGATTAAATTCAAAGGTAAATCACTGTATAACGACTTTTACAGTCCCGGTAAAAATCTAAATTTTTACCCGGGCTGTTACAGGGAAAGAGAGAAAAAAAAGAGAGAGAGAGATTTGAAAGGGGAAGGAGGCGTAAAAAAATTAAAAAATAAAATTTTTGTATAAATTGAGGAAAATAGGAAAAAATAATAATTAAATAAATGGTGCAGAGGATTTCGGAAAAAAGAAACAGGCAAAAGAAAAAAAATGGAAAGGAAAGAGATTGTGAAAAGTTAAAACGAATCGACCCTCCTACACCTTGAGCATTCTGAATGCCGAGGGGCAACACTGGTACACCGATATATACAATCTCTTATATGATGGATCCTATCCAATATACACATGCCAAAAATGTTTGTAAGACTCATTTTGTTGAAAATTCTTTATAACTCAAGCATTATTGATATACATATATAAACACAAGATTGGATTTAGTCTTTTCATTTTTAATTTTAAACAAGATCAAATATAAATCCTATAGATTGGGAACCATTAAGTCCTCAATCAAAGGCTAATTAATAATTAAAAAGGATTTTATTCCTAAAAAAAATAATAAAAAGAATTTTCTTTTGATGCTAATTAAAAAGGATTTTACGTGGGGCTAATTAGTTTGGCAGCAAGTGAATTATTTGGAGGTTTGTTCGCTATTTCCAACAAGTTCAAATTCGCTATATATTGGTGCTTGAGTCTGGTTGATCTCAATGATGTCGGTGTGACATAAATGTTGTTTTCTTTGTAAGTTCATCATTTTAGATCTGAAAAAAAAAAAGGATAACTGAAAAACAGTTTTTTTAATTTTTTTGATGCTAACGATTTGCTCTGCTTTATTATTTGTAAACATTCGTTTGAAGTACAAAAGGAAGAAAATAACTGAGCACGATATTACACTGAGGGTATGTCGCTCGAGGCTATGACACTATGCTATATACAAAAGCCTCACGTCTGAAGATAACGAATTAGGTTGGATCAAGAAGCTTGAAATCTCTTTTGGGGCCTCTCCAGTTCTTCACCGTTTCTGGGTTACTGATGACAAGACTTGCACTAAAGGGAAAATTCGGATGAAGGACCTTAAGCCAAAAGGTGGCATGGACGTAAGCCAGGTCTGCTATGCGTTCTGGTTGGGCAGATGCTTTTTCAAAAATCCTCCTGTTTCTCTCAAGCCAAAGGGACCTCAGATCAGTAGCAATGCCAAGCATAAACCAGTAAGAGCGACACTGGGAAAGGGAAAGATAAGTCCACTGTAGCACAAACTCCTCAAGTGAAGGAGGAGTACACCAGGAAATTCCCCACCAACTGCAAATCCTGTTCCATATGAGCCAAGAGACTGGGCAGAGAAATAGTAGATGATCCCTTGATTCGAGCTGGGAACCACATAGGCAACAAATGGAATCAGCCAAAGAAATTATGCCCCTGTAACGAAGACACTCCTTAGTAGGTATGCCATTGTTGAGGGCAAGCCACATCCAGCATTCCACTTTGTAAGGTACCAAAGAAAACCAGATAAAAGGTTTCGATATTTTAAAGCCTTTTAACTGATATATGAGTGAACGCCCTCCCTTGACCAAATAATCGCCGTCTTTGTTAGCTTTCCATGCCCTATGATCTACTCTTGAAGGCACTAAAACTATTTTGGCTATGAAAGCCTCAATCGACTCTATACTGTCAATCTCCCAGTCCCTGATCAGAGCTCTTCTCCAAGATGACTTCCAAAGGGGAACCCCGTCCACCAGCTCTAGACTTTCCCGTAGAGTTTGATCCTGGTAAGATGAGATGGAAAATAATCTGGGGAACAATGTTTTTAAAGTGCCAACACCCGTCCAGTCATCCCTCCAAAACAAAACCCTGTCGCCACTACCCGTCAAGATGCAAGAACCACCTGCCAGGGGGATAGATGATTGGCTGTTAACATCACCCGAACAAAGAATGTCTCGCCAGGTAGGGGATGTGTAGTATAGCTGAAAAACAGCTATAAATATCAAACATAATAACCGGTGAAAGTCAATTACAAAACTAGATATATAAAAGATAAAGCTGATGATCGGTGATGATCACATAGTTCATTACTGACTCTTGGTAGTAGTGTGCTTTACATATCTATTCTTCTTGACACACTACTGCCCCGAAAAGGATCTAACGAGCAAAGGGACAAAAAGCAGACTATAATTGCCAGCTAATTGATGGAAAACTCTAAAGTTATGCTTTCAGATTTTCCAGGAAAAGGAAGAGGATGGAAGGGGTCGGTTCAAATCACATTCAAATGCACCTACTCGAATTTCCGATAGAGAGAAGAAAGCTCCCCTGAAGACATGAGAACGCAACCTTCCATTTTAACTAGAATTTCCACAAGCATTGTGGGTACTTTCTTTTGAAATTAGTTGTTAATTACTTGGTAAATTTCTGTGCCTTAGACAACTTAAAAGCTTTTTCTGTGCTTTAGACAACTTAAAAGCACCTTACCGTGCATACTACTAAATACGACTCTACAAGCACATGTGCCACAAGAAATTGTCATAATCTGTACATTCTTTGAAGGCTTTGTAACTGTTGTTGGGTTCACAATTGTTAAGCACACCAGAATTTGTACATGTTCACTTCCTCTGGGAAGCTTATACATACTTGCATAAAACGCGCGAGGATGCAGGAGAGTGAGATAGAAGGTACGATACGACAATCGAAACTATAAACACTTCAATTTAAACACTTCGCATTTGAAAAAACTTGATCATGACCATGTATATATTACACTTTAACACCCACTTCATCTTTTTTTTTTTTTTTTTTGAGGAAAAACACCCACTTCATCTTCCAACATAGGAAGTCTCCTACACTAATTACGTACCAAACTGCTACCCATCATCACGTACTTAGGTCACCCTTGGGAACCAGGGTTGGCCAAACAGGCAGCACATGCATCACCACCCTCCAGCTCGCGAGATGATACTCCAAAGATTCAAGCACTTCCGTATGCGCAGTTAGCATATCGCAGTAGAAAATTATGTACGCTCTCCTGTGGTTTGATGCTAGAATATCTACCATACAATACACGAATTTGGGATCAAAAGGGTCTATAGCAAGTGGGCGGGCACCGCAACCAAAAGGCACATCAATGTTCACGTTAATCTTATTCTCCAAGATCCAACCCTCACCATCAGTATTGTAATTCTCAAGCCTCCAGATGGTCCAAGTAGGAGTACGACAATTCCGACATCCCGGTTCTACAAACTCCACATACCTGAGGTGCCCTTCACCTGCTCCAATACATATCTTATGGCGATCATTAAAATGACCGTTCAAGATATGCTTTCTAGGCATCTTTATCAAACGGAACTCATCATTATCATCCCCCCTGTGCGGATCATAGGCGAGGATTACACCCCCACCTGCCTTAATTGGCCAATGCAAATTCCCTTTGAATTCTATCCCTTCTACCCTTGTATCCTTATATTTATAAATATAATCACGTCTCCCCATACCCATATCAACAGGAGCAGGATTCCACGACGCCATTGCCGTCCTCCATCTCCACGTCTCCGAATCGAAAACCTCCACATTATAAGAACCGCCCGTCGCGGCAGAATCCACAACGTTGACAACCTTAAACCTTGTAACACAATCTGAATTGTGACGCGGGTCACAGACAAACCCCATCAGCCAAATAGCATCCGCTTTCGCTTTATGATCTGTTGTCTCTATAGGACCAGGAGGAACCGCCACCCACGTCCTCGTAAGCGGATTGCACACATAATAACCACGAAAAGGATTTTCTCGTTGAAACCACCCTCTGCTGATCACCAGCTCGTAGCACAAAACCAATCCGTTACTCGACCCGGCACAGTATATCTGTTGATTAACTACGGTAGGCGATGACACTGCAGGAAGGAAATCGAAAGAAACCCTAGTGCTATTCCTGTACCAACGCTTCTTGTGTCCCCGGCAGTTCTTCATGTTGATCTGCCAGAATCTATCGCACAGGGTTATGTGGGTGAGTGGAAAGCGTTTGTGGTGTTCGTCGAGACGGAGGAAGTAAAGAGTGCAAGGCAGCCTTTGTGGGGAGGAGAGGTGGCGGCGGGTGTTTTCTAGGGCATACCTTGCGGCGAAGGAAGGATGGGAGAGGAGAGAATGCCAGTACTTGCACACAGACATGCATATGTGTGCTTCTCTTTGAGGAAGCCTGTAAAGGATATGGAGGAGTATACGCTTTGGAAGGTCATAAATCAAGTTTCTCAGGGCACCCTCCATGGTGGCGGAGGAGGAGGAAGGAAAATCTTTGCAAAAAAAAAATGCTTAGGGTATTTAAACCTTTCTTTTTCCTTGGGAGGCAAGGGAATATAGTCGGTGGAATATATATATATTTTTTTGTCGCACAGTCGGTGGAATATGGTGAAATCTTTTTTATCGGATTGTATTTGCAACCGTTACGGTCGGTCATTAAATTAGATATAAACTTCTTTCCTAACTCGGGTTGGAGGACGTAATCTCTGTCTATATCCGTAAATTTATAGGAGTTTAGAGTTTTGAGATGCTTTGAAACATTATGAGGTCTCAGCATAAACTTCCACCACAAAAGTAGTGTCGTGGGTATCAACATTTCAAAACAAAGGACAAATGAGTTGGCTGGCACACTCTTGAGTAAATCTATTATCACTTGGTGGTAGAGTGACTCTAAGTTAGGCGGTTCTGAATAGCTTGTCGATTTATTATTTGTCACTGTTTAAGATTCTTGTGGGGGTGGCAAAGAAGATTGTTAGCATTGAGAGGCAATTCTTTTGGACTCTTACCTTGCATGGTGTGCCAATGCAGGGCGCCTGTAAATATCTGTAGTTTTATCAATAAAGCATTCGGTAGCATCAAAAAAAAAAAAAAGAGGCAATTCTTTTGGAGTGGGAGTGATGAGAAGAAGAAAATGAGTTTAGTTGCTTGGGAGAAAATAGCGAAACCAAAAGCTTCGGGGGTTTGGATTTTGAAAACATTCTTGTTAAAAATAGGTGTTTGCTCTTCAAGTGGATGTGGAAGTTTGTATCCCTAGATTCCTCTCAACCGGTAGTGCCGATTTGGTGTAAGATGGTAAGAAACTACTACTTGTGTCAATCTGATTGTTCGTGGCCTAAGTTCAAGCATCATTCAATTTTGGGTTTGTGGAGGAGTATTATAAATTCTGGGGTTGAGTGTGATTTTAATAAGGAAAATCTGGTCAGTAAGGTGACAAGTTGCTGTGGGGGATGGGGCGTTGTGCAGGCTATGGACCGATAAATGGCTTGATAGGGGTGCTCTAAAAGATATATTCCCTCATTTATTCTCTCTTTCCAGTAACAAAAATGATGTGTTAAAAGATGTTGTGCTCTTGGTTGATGGGAATCGGGAGTGGAAACTATCGTGGAGGCGACAGTTGTATAGTTGGGAGGAAGAGGAACTTGAGCAGTTTAATAACTGTATTGGTACGGTACAACTCAGAGCAGAAAAAGGGGATATGTGGAGATGGTCTGAGTGTCCTAAGGGTGTGTATTCTATCAAGTCGGGGTACGAGTTTTGTTTTAAAGGCCACTTGTCGGTGGTCAAGAAGCCGTGGGTCTGGCTTGGATGTGCCCCTTTTAAGATCGAGTGTTTTTTAGGAAAACTCAGGTAATTTCCCTACTACAACAAACTAGTGAATTGAACTGATTCGATAATTCCCAGGAAAGATGGCCTAGCCTATCTCCTTAGACAGAATTATCATTCCAAGATAAATCCCCAGGAAAGACTGGAGGAACAGTGGTTCACTTAAAACCCAGCCTCCTAGACAGGACTCACTTGCACAGTGTTATAATTCACAACCTATACCCGACAAAGGCGTATTCCCAGGAAAGATGGCCTAGCCTATCTCCTTAGACAGAATTATCATTCCAAGATAAATCCCCAGGAAAGACTGGAGGAACAGTGGTTCACTTAAAACCCAGCCTCCTAGACAGGACTCACTTGCACAGTGTTATAATTCACAACCTATACCCGACAAAGGCGGCTTAGCCGGCCAACAAAAGAGACAAAGGCGGCTTTGCCAGCCAAGAAAGAAATAAGGCGGCTTATCCGGCCAATGTTGAATACTAAACAAATAAACAAATGCGGAAATTAAAGGCGGAATAATAAAGAAAGAACACACTTAAAAATTGATAACGGAGTTCGGCCAATTCTGCCTACGTCTCCGGAGCACCACTAGAAAAGGGCCTGCTCTCTTTAGTAGAAGAAGAGTATTTAGTACAATTGTTAGGATACAATTATACTCTAATATTTGGGATGACTTACTAAGGCAAGACGGAGTTTTATTTATAGCAAAACAAAACCCCCCTAAGCACTTTCTCCACGATGTGAGATGGAATAAGCAATACTATTCCAACAAATCTCCACCTTGTTGCTATTCAAATCCCACCAGGTACTAATCTTCTCAACCAAACAAAGAACAACCTTCATAGTGCTTCCAACTTGTGCCAACTGGCACCATCTCAAAAGCGCAGGATATTGACCAAGTCTAAACAATGTTCAAACTTGGCCCTAGTCACCACCTTGGTCAGCATATCTGCAGGATTCTCCGAAGTCAAAACTTTTTGGAGAAGTATCTCTTCTTCTTCGAGAATCTCCCTCACAAAATGATAGCGAACATCGATATGCTTCGTCCGTGCATGAAAGACTTGATTCTTTGCCAAATGAATAGCACTCTGACTGTCAGAGTATACTACAAGTTGTTTCTGACCAACTCCCAAGTCTTTTAGCAACCTATAAAGCCAAATCGCCTCCTTTACAGCTTCTGTAATAGCCATATACTCTGCCTCTGTAGTAGACAAAGCCACCGTTGATTGTAAAGTGGAATTCCAACTAACCGAGGCTTTTGCTAATGTGAACAAATAGCCCGTTGTCGATTGCCGCTTATCCAAATCTTCTGCATAGTCTGAATCACAGTATCCGACCACTCCTTGACCAAGTGATTCATCCTGCTCAAACATTAAACCAACATCTACGGTATCTTTGAGATACCGAAGAATCCATTTCACAGCTTGCCAATGACCTCTGCCAGGATCATGCATGTATCTGCTCACAACACCAACAGCTTGTGAAATATCTGGTTTTGTACACACCATCACATACATCAAGCTTCCAACCGCATTGGCATATGGGATCTTCTCCATGTACTCTCGTTCTTCTTCTGTTTGTGGAGATAACTGGCTGCTAAGTTTCAAATAAAGGGCAAGTGGAGTACCTACAGGTTTTGATTCCTCATTCATACCAAAACGTTGTAGTACTTTCTTTAAATACTGCTTCTATGTCAGCCAAAGTTTGCCTCTCTCTCTGTCCCCGCTTATCTCCATCCCGAGAATTTTTTTGGCTTCTCCCAAATCCTTCATCTCAAACTCTTTACTCAACTAAGCCTTTAGCTTGTCAATTTCAACTTGTCTCTTTGCAACTATCAGCATGTCATCAACATATAAGAGTAGGTAGATGTAGGACCCATCTTGAAGTCTGCTCAAATACACACAATGGTCGTATTTACTCCTTGTGTACTTCTGACCCAACATAAACTTATCAAATCATTTGTACCACTGCCTTGGAGATTGCTTCAATCTGTACAACAACTTGTCTAGTTTGCACACCCAATTCTCTTTACCAGCAGCTTTGTATCCATCTGGCTGAGTCATATAGATTTCCTCTTTCAAGTCACCGTGTAAGAACGCGGTCTTCACATCAAGTTGAGCTAGCTCCAAATTCAACTGTGCTACCAAGGCCAACAAAATTCTAATGGAGGAATGCTTCACAACTGGAGAAAATACTTCATTATAGTCAATTCCTTCCTTCTGAGCGTAGCCTTTAGCCACCAATCTTGCCTTGTAGCGAATATCATTCTTGTCAGGAAATCCTTCTTTCTTTGCAAATACCCATTTGCATCCTATTGCCTTCTTTCCCTTCGGTAGTTGTGCCAACTTCCATGTCTTGTTCTTCTGAAGAGATTTCATCTCCTCCTCCATAGCATCTTTCCATCTACTACTTTCAGAACTTCGAATGGCTTCTGAAAAAGTGGAAGGAACATCATCAATGACTGGAAGTTCATAGGCCACCATTTCAATAAGACGTTTTGGTTTTCGACTTTCTCGTCTTGTTCTTCGAACGGCAATTGACTCCGTCTGCTGTGAAGGTTCTTGGGTTGGAACCTCTTCTTCATTAGACTCTTCTTCTATCAATTGAGAGTCACTATTTGTGTTTCTAGCTGGGATCACCATGGTCTGCTTAAGCTCCACCTGCTTTGGAACACACTCCCCCGGCTGTGAAGTATCATCAGCTTCTTGATTCACCTTAGTCAACATGGCAGATTCATCAAAGGCAACATCTCTACTGATAACTGTCTTCTTTGCTTCTAGACACCAAAGACGGTATCCCTTTACTCCAACATTTAGACCCATAAACAGAGCCTTTTTTGCCCGTGGATCCAACTTTGATTCATTCACATGATAGTATGCGATAGAACCAAACATATACAAAGAATCATAATCCGTAGCAGGTTTCCCAGACCAAACTTCCAAAGGGGTCTTGCCATCTAAAGCAGATGATGGCAACCGATTAACAAGATGTTGAGCATATGTCACAGCCTCAGCCCAAAATTTTCTGCCTAGCTCAGCATTAGACAGCATACAACGAACTCTCTCCACCAATGTCTTGTTCATACGCTCTGACACCCCATTTTGTTGTGGTGTTTTCCTAACTGTGAAGTGCCGAACAATGCCACAATCTTGGCATACCTTTAGGAAAGGATCACTCGTATATTCTCCACCATTGTTTGTTCGGAGAACTTTAATCTTCCTCCCTGTCTGGTTTTCAACTTGAGCTTTCCACTTAAGGAAAATTCCAAGCACCTCATCCTTCTTCTTCATCGTAAACACCCACACTCTTCTGGAAAAATAATCAACAAAGGTGACAAAATAGTGCCTACCTCCAAGAGATGGAGTCTTGGAAGGTCCCCACACATCTGAATGCACATAGTCTAAAATCCCCTTGGTATTATGGATAGCAGTGCCAAATTTTACTCTTCGTTGCTTTCCCAAAACACAATGCTCACAAAACTCCAATTTGCAAGTCTTTGTACCATTCAACAATCCCTGCTTTGCAAGAATCTACAAGGATTTTTCACCAGCATGTCTCAAACGCATATGCCACAGCTTTGTTGCCTCTGCATCTTTCTTGCTTCCAAAAGTTGTTGCTGCTACTGCCCCAATCACTGTACTACCTTGGTAGTAATACAGATTGTTCTTCCTCACTCCTTTTAACATCACCAAAGCTCCTGACGTTGCTTTAATAATTCCATCTCTGATAGTGACAACTAGGCCTTTTGATTCTAAAGCCCCCAAAGAGATGAGATTCTTCTTCAACTCTGGAACATATCGAACATCTCTCAAAATTCTGGTGGATCCATCATGATTCCTCAGCTTGATTGAACCTATCCCGGCTGTTTTACATGGATTGTCATTGCCCATATAAACAACCCCACCATTGAGCTCTTCAAACTCAAAGAACCATTCCCGGATGGGACACATATGGTAGGTGCAACCTGAATCCAAAATCCACTCATCTGCTTGTGATGTTGAGGGTGAACCAACCAAAGAGACTTCTGACTCTGCATTACTCTTGCATTCTGCAACATTAGCATCTTCTGGAGTCTTTCCTCTCTTCTTCAACTTCGAACAGTCTTTCTTCCAATGCCTTTTCTCATGACAGGCACATTCATCTTTGGCAACTCTGCTTTTGGACTTGGATCTTCCTCTTCTCCCCTTCGTCTGGCTTTGCTGTCGTCCTCTAGCCACTAAAGCTTCATCTGCTGCAGTTGCTTTGCTTTTCATCTTATCCTACTTTCTCATCTCATGACTGTACAAAGCCGAACATACAGCCTCTAAGGACACATTCTCCTTCCCATGAAGTAATGTTGTCTCCAAGTGCTCGAACTCTTCGGGAAGAGAAGATAACAGCATCAAAGCCAAGTCTTCATCTTCAAATATAACATCCAAATTGAACAAGTCTGCTACTAACCTTTTAAACAAAGTGATGTGTTCATTCATCGTAGAACCTGACTGATACTCGAACCGGAACAGTCTCTTCTTCATTAGAAGCTTATTCTGACCACTCTTCTTCAAGAAAGTGTCTTCCAATGCCTTCCACAGTTTGTGTACAGAAACTTCATTTTTGAATGCATATTTCTGCTCCCTGGACAAGCATGATCGTTTTGTTTTGCACGCCAACTTGTTTACGTCGGCCCACTCCTTGTCACTGATGTCGTCAGGTTTTTCTTCTTCAATAGCAACATCAAGTCCCTGCTGGAATAGCGAGTCAAGGACCTCACACTACCATATGCCAAAATGACCGGTACCATCAAATATCTCCACAGCGAGCTTCGAACTAGATACTGGGATCCTCGACCATCTGGATGTGGAAACCATCTCTCCTGACTGTGTACTTGATGTAGCCTGTTTTGAACCTGCTTCCGCCATTACAAAATCAAAAGATAGTATTCAACAATTTCAAATAGCCCAAAGGACGAACCTCCGGCTCCGCTACCACGTGTTGGGAAAACTCGGGTAATTTCCCCACTACAACAAACTAGTGAATTGAACTGATTCGATAATTCCTAGGAAAGATGGCCTAGCCTATCTCCTTAGACAGAATTATCATTCTAAGATAAATCCCCAGGAAAGACTGGAGGAACAGTGGTTCACTTAAAACCCAGCCTCCTAGACAGGACTCACTTGCACAGTGTTATAATTCACAACCTATACCCAACAAAGGCGGCTTAGCTGGCCAACAAAAGAGACAAAGGTGGCTTTGCCAGTCAAGAAAGAAATAAGGCGGCTTAGCCGACCAATGTTGAATACTAAACAAATAAACAAATGCGGAAATTAAAGGCAGAATAATAAAGAAAGAACACACTCAAAAATTGATAACGGAGTTTGGCCAATTTTGCCTATGTCTCCGGAGTACCACTAGAAAAGGGCCTGCTCTCTTTAGTAGAAGAAGAGTATTTAGTACAATTGTTAGGATACAATTATACTCTAATGTTTGGGATGACTTACTAAGGCAAGGGGGAGTTCTATTTATAGCAAAACAAAAGCCCCCCAAGCACTTTCTCCACGATGTGGGATGGAATAAGCAACACTATTCCAACAGTGTTTTCTTTGGTTGGCTTTTCACCATGGAATTGCCGTCCGATCGGTGCTATTTCGATTTGGCATCATTGGCTCGGAGGAAGTATTATGTTCGTTTTGTGGTGAGGCCATTGAACATAGGGATCATATCTTCTTGCAGTGCAAACCTGTGTGGTGCTTATGGAGTAAATTGTGCAATTGGTAGGGAGCGGTGTGGTGCTTGCCAGGTTCGCTTGAAGAGTTTTTTGAGCAGTGGCCTGGTTTGGCTGGTTCATCTCAAGGTTGTGCAGCATGGATGGTGATTGGTTGTTGCTTTTTCCTCATCTTCATTTAAGGTCAGGTAGCAAACAGGGATCCGACCACGTCCCTCTTTTTTTGGTTCAAGATGTTGGAGATCGGGGTAAGAGACCTTTTCGTTTTCTAAATGTTTGGTGGGATCATCCTGGCTTTATGGAAGTATTGAAAAACATGTGGAAGGAGGCTTGTGCTATGTTTCCGGGTAGAATTAATTTACTGAGGAAGTTGAGTCTGATGCGAAAACTGCTATCAAAGTGGAATAGAGAGATTTTTGGGGACGTAAATTCTTGTAATGATAACCTACAAAAAGAACTTGACGTCCTTGATAAGACCGCGGAGGTTCAGGATTTATCGATGGCAGAGTTAAAAAGAGTTCATGAGCTAAAGGTGAATATTGCCGTCAAATCCAAACAACGCGAGTCATTGTGGAGGCAGAAGTCTAGGATTAAGTGGTGTCTTCTTGGTGATCGAAATACAAGATATTTTCACTTATCTGCTTGCAACAGGGGGAGGAAGAACAGATTGGAGAGTATAGAAGTGGACGGTCATATGGTCAGCGAGACGTCTCAAATAAAAAAGGTGGCTACTGAGTTCTTTTCAAAGTTGTACTCTGTTGGCAATGTACCTAGACCTACAATTGGATCGTTGGATTTTAGAAGATTGTCTCCTGGTGATGCCGAGGCCCTTGAAAGACCTTTTACTTTGGAGGAAATAAAAGAAGCAATATGGAACTGTGACAGCTCTAAAGCTCCAGGTCCAGATGGCTTCAACTTCTCCTTCTACAAGAAGTGCTGGGACTTATTGAAATTCGATATCATGGATATGGTGTCAGATTTCTTTGAAAGTGCAAGGCTCCCTAAAGGAGCTAATTCTGGTTTTATTGCACTCATTGAGAAAAAAGCTGGTGCAATTTCCATGGATGATTTCAGACCCATCACTTTGGTTGGTGGGCTTTATAAACTAATTTCTAAGCTCCTAGCACAGAGATTGAAAGCAGTTATTTCGAATTTAGTCGGGTCGCAGCAAACAGCGTTTATTGAAGGGAGAAGTATTATGGACAGTGCCTTGTTTGCTTCCGAAGTGGTACATAGTCTCAAGTTGAAGAAAGTTAAATCTATCCTTTGGAAGTTGGACTTCAAAAAGGCATTTGATTTAGTCGATTGGGGTTATTTGATGCAAGTGTTGGAGGCGATGGGTTTCAGACTAAAGTGGAGAGAGTGGATTCTTGAGTGTATTACCTCGTCCAAATTGGCAGTGTTGGTCAATGGATCCCCATCAGATGAATTTACCATGTCCAAGGGCCTTAAACAAGGAGACCCTCTCTCTCCTTTCCTCTTCACTTTGGCAGCAGAAGGATTGGCATCCATTTTATCTAGATCGAAGGACTTGGGTTTGATAAAGGCTGTGGAGATTCATGGTTTGTCTATTTCTGTATTGCAGTATGTTGATGATACTATTCTGTTCTCTCCTGCAGAATTGCCTTCCCTTCTCAACATGAAGCGTTGCCTAAGAATATTCGAAGCATTATCTGGGTTGCATATTAATTTTTTTAAAAGCAGTGTTGTAGGAATTGGCATCAAGCAATGCGAGACAGTGGCCCTTGCTGGGAGATTACATAGTAGGGTTGAGAATTTTCCATTTTCTTATCTTGGCTTTCCTTTGGGAGCCAATATGAGGAGAGTTTCGGCGTGGAAACCTGTGTTAGATAAATTCTCCAGCAGATTAAAATCCTGGAAGGGGAAGTTCCTATCATTAGGGGGCAGGGTCACCCTCATCAAGTCTGTTCTCAGTGGTTTGCCTTTATATTTTATGTCCATATTTAAGCTCTCTGTCGCAGTATCTAAGAAGCTTGTTTCTATCATGCGAAATTTCTTTTGGAGTGGGGCGGACCGAACGAGAAAGACATGCTTTGTTGCTTGGAACAAGATCGCTATTCCTAAAGATAGGGGTGGCATGGGCGTTTTTGACCTTAATACTATGAACCAGTGTCTTCTTTTTAAGTGGTTCTGGAATTTTTGTGCGCATGTCGACAGTGCATGGAAGGAGCTAATAATGAGTAAATATGATGTACAACCACCCTTGCTATCTCCAGCCTTCTCACTACAAAGGAGTTCTCCTACTTGGCGTGACATTGTATCCTCTGCTTCTTCTAACAGTCAATCAGGTGTCCCTCTGCTCCAAGGCTCTCTCATTCGGATGGGGTCAGGGTCAATGGTTTGATTTTGGCTAGATGACTGGTCCGGTCGTGGGTCCTTGAAAGACTTATTTCCCTGCTTATTCTCCCTGTCAACATGCCAGAACTCATCCATGAGGGAATGCCTTGTCCCTAGTGAACAGAGCACCAGTTGGGATGTGTCATGGAGACGAACATTATACGAATGGGAGTTGCTGGATGTGGCGGAAATACAGAGTTTACTAGATGATGTGCCTTTGCAATCTGCGAATATGGATTCAAGAGTTTGGAATGACAGTCCAAATGGAACATACTCTGTCAAACTAGGAAGGGCATTTATTTACTCACAACTGGATCCTTTACGATCCAAGCCCTATGTGTGGTTCTCCTTGTCTCCATTTAAGACTGAGTGTTGGCTGTGGTTAGCTCTGAACAATGGGATTCCTACCAAAGAGGCCCTCAGGCAAAGAGGCATTGTCTCTCTCGCTGATTCAATTTGTAGTCTATGTGGTTCCAGCCTTGAGACCAGGGATCACTTGCTTCTCTCTTGCCCCTTCTCCTGGCAAGTGTGGTGCAAGTTGTGCAGATGGTGGGGTGTTTTATGGTGTATGCCCCCTACATTAGAGGACTTTGTGCTCCAATGGCCTTTTCTGTCTCCCTTTTCCTCCAGTCGCGCCTTCTGGTATCTCATTGGGGTAGCCACTCTTTGGGCAATCTGGCTAGAAAGGAACAAGAGGATCTTCCAGAACTCTGCTACAGATGTTGATAGAGTAGTGGACTTGGTGCTAGTACACTCAACTTCATGGATCAAGGCCATTCGCGCTGACTTTCCTTACAGCGCATCCATGGTCATATCCAATGTTGTGACTGTGCGGTTGTAGAGAGGACCTCAGCGGAGATTTTCCATGTTGGCAGGCCTTGAATGAAGCTTCTGGTATCTTTGGGTCGCTGCGAGTTCAAGTACTCCCAAAACAGAGCATTCTGCATGCCTTGTATTTACCAGTTTGGCAAGGCATTTTTGTGAATATCTCATGCATGTTTTGCATGAACCTTTGGCTTCTTTGCAATTCTCCGTGGTTTCCTTTTGTATTTTGAACATTTCTGTAAATAAATAAAGCCTATCGTTTGCATCAAAAAAAATGGATGGTAATTTTCTACCTACAATTTGGAATATTTGGTTGGCAAGAAACAAGGTAATTTTTTAGTATGCAGATCCGGATTGGGATAAGTCTTTTGAGATCATTCTATTAAAATCTTTGCTTTGGATCAAGGCCTTCACTACTGCTTTCCCCTTAGATTTGCCTGCTGTGATCATCTGCTCTGAGAGTGTTAAGTCTGGGCGTGGCCCCTCTATTAAATTCCGTCCACTTTGTATATCCTTGTATATCCTTAATTCTGTCATACTTGTAACAAGATTGTAGCCATCTCGCTGATGGCTACTTATCTTGGCCATTACCCTTTTTATCTCTCTATTCAATAAAGTTCTACATCGTTATCCATAAAAAATATATATATATATATATAGGAGGTTAAACTTGAAAGTTTTTCCTCCACCAAAATATATATTCATTACTCGCGATGCATATAATTTAATACATTTAGGGCACGTTTGGTTGGATGTAATGTAATCATCCATGTAATGGAATCAAAAAAGTAATGGAATGGGAGTGGAATGGAAAGGAATGATGATTCCATTACTGTGTTTGGGTATGGAATGTAATGGAATGAGAGATTACAATGTTGATTACAATACAATGTTTGGTTAACCATATAAGAAGTAATGTAATCTAGTTCTTTCTAACAAAAATAGACATTTTCCAATCTTTATTTGCGATTATTTTTTTGGTTTATAAAGTGAAAAAATATCATAAGAACTCATTTATGGGTTGGTAAAAAACAAATATTAAATTAATAAAAGGCTCAAAATATTAATTCTTTTCACTCTATAAACTTAAGAAATTTAGCAACTTGACAGTTAATTAAAAAGTTAGTATTACAAAAAATAAGCTAATATATTTGCAATAAAAATAAGCTAATATATTTGCAATAAATTATAAAAAGTAGGCATAATAATAGATTTTTTCAATGTAAACACTGAATTCAAGTCTTACATTTCTACAAAGTATCCTACATATCCAATATGCACCTAAATAAAATTGTTCAAATTTTTTTATGACAATTCAAATATCTCCATTAAGTATTGCCTTTACCCAAACTTCTTTTTCTTCTTCCGGGATAGTGAAAAATATATCAAGCGTTTCACGGTTCCTTGTCGCTTTATGTCGCTCAAGCATAGTGAGACCCGATAATGATGTCAAAGCATCATTAATCTTCAATCTCTTTTCAATAGCCTCGATGTCCTCCAATGCGCGACTCAAACGGTCGGTTGCCTTTCCAATCACCGCACCTAGAAGCATTGACGACTCTTTAATCGCTTTAGCTAATTGTGAACCGGTGTCAAGCTTAATCTTTTTCAATTTTGAACTCTCTTCCCCACCTTCAAATACATTAGCTTGGACAAATCTTCCCCACCTTCAAAAAAAATCGTAGAACCTGTAGGATTAAAGTCAGTAGTTAAAGGGTGGTTTAAGCGGTAGGTAAACTGCAGGGTGTGAAAAAAAAAAGTGCAGAATCATTATGTCTTGGTCCAAATTACTTTTTGAAAAACATAAAAGATCACTAAACTAGTACCAAAAAGAAAACTGAGAAGATAGATACTCTTTTTTCTACTTCTTTTCACCCAAGGAGTAAAAACCATGTGGAAGATAGAAGAGCTTCTCCACGCTTTCTTTTAAGACTTACCATGTATGCATAGATAACAAAACCAAGGATCTAAACTGGAAGTATGAGGCAGCCATACGTGCAACTATGAAGGCAGGTGCTACTAAAACTGGAAACACTTTCACAAGATATGCAAATGGAAGACCATATATATAACAGAATGTGAAGTTTGGAGATGAGAGCAGCTTCTTGATAGAACTCAAAATCAAAGACCTTTTCTCCTCCTCACACGCTGAAATATCTTTGGCCTTTTCTTATGTGTTTCTTTTAATAGTAATGGACTAGAGGACCTATTCCTAATGCTTGTTCGTCTTATACATTCTTTATCTTTAATTCCTTCCCATTACAGTCTGCAATTTTTAATGATATTGCAGCAGAACAATGCCAGGTCTAATTGCACTGCATCATTTCTCACTAATCCAGTCTTTACTCTTTTCATGTCCTTTGACCTATGTGTCTACTTGGTGCTGATTGAAACATCAAAAGACCATCAATGATAAAACCTTAGTTCAGAGTGAAGCCAATGCAATTGTACAGTAGTGCCTCTTCTCTATCTTAGAAGTCTTCATGTGCTTGTTCCTAGAATAATTTATAAGCTTCTTGAACTACAATTGAAATATCAAGGCCTGATTTCTCCCAGTTAATCAATTGAAAAATTCAAATACGGGCTTAATCGGATATATGACACATTTAAAATTTTAGGAGACACTGACTTCCGACCTAGCTAGACACAGGCAGATGCAACTACTTCATAATTTCAGCATCGAAATAGAGACTTTGCTTCCCCACAAAGTTGACAGAATTTCTTCTTGAAAGCTATTGCTCAACTTTTCTTTTGTTATTGATACGTGCCTGTTACCTGCTGTAACCGTTATTGGGGGAACTGTTACCGTTGACTCCAAGTTTATTGGATATTTCATTGAATTTTGCAGCAGGGCAGGGATAAAAACGATTGAGATCAGACGTTTTGCTGCATAATTCAGCTTAACAACAAAGGACTTCTATTTGCAAAACGGTAGCTTAACGAAACGATGAATATGCAAAATGTTTTGATTCGGATTAGCTCTTAGTAAACTCTACCCAGATAACAAACTAGATGTAGAACTAGAGTAGTACAAAGCAGGATAGAAGCATACATAAAACAGGTACATTCTATACGCAGTTGCAGAATCAGACCAAAGAAGTTCACAGAAAACCAAATTAAATGCTTCACCTCCAATCCTTGACTACCAAAATTGCAGAAATGAAATACCCAGAACCACAATCAACTGAAATCAAAATTTATGTATTGTTCATATCAACATAAGAGATTAACAAATTGAGCAATTAGGAACAAGGAGCAGATAAAGAAACCTATAACCCAACACAACAAGTTTAAGCAAATTTAATAAACTAACAAATCAATATATTCAAATAAGGGGAGAATCACTCACCTCGAGCAGTAGGAGCAGTACGTTGCAGTGGAGGAGTGCAAGGACAGCTTCGTTGGAGAAGGTAGAGGAGAGGAGGAGGACGTGAGAAGCAGAAGAAGAAGAGGGGAGGAGCCGCCGAGGAAGGAGCCGAGGGACTGGGAGGAGCTGCGAGAGGGACTGGGCGGAGCTGCACGAGGGACTGGCGGAGCCGCCGAGAAGAGCCGGGCCACTCCGAGAAAGTGCCGCGTCGATGGTGTGGGGATGAGGAGGAGGAGGAGGAGGAGGAGGATGGAGAAAGGGGAAGGGGAGGGAAAATGGAGGAGGAGAGGAAGGAGGAGAGTGTCGGGAAAAAAAAAATTGGGAAGGGAGGAAGAAGTAATGGAATGGGAATTCTTTAATTTAAGGATGTATTCGTGATTCAGGGAAAGGACGTAATGGGAAAATGGGCATTACATTACTGTTTCATTATTGGTTGCAACCAAACATGGGAATGAGATGTTTAATGTAATCGCGATTACATTACAGTCCCAATTACGCCCAACCAAACGTGCTCTTAGTTTTGGAATGCAAAGAAAGGAAAATACAAAATCAATCCATTAGAAAAAACCCCATGTAAATATATATAGTAAAAGAATTTTGGGTTAATGGTATACCCTACTTGCATCTAGATTTCTGCAGCCAGATCAGTTCCTTCCGAACCAGAATTTGTTCATACTCCAAACGTAATCTAGCCTCCAACCGGCGCAAGCGTCAAAATAATTAAGTACAAATAAATGCATAATCAATTCATCTCATTTTATGGCCTCCTAAAAAAAAAACGCCCATCTTACAACCTACTAGCCTTTTGCCACAAGCGAATTTGATATGGCCAAAAATACTCCTAAGCCCAATAAACTTGAGCTACAAAGCCTGATTGTCCAATAGAAAGAGGCCAAACAATAACCAGCTCATTTTCATTTATTACTTACACCCACATATGTCCAAAATGGAAGCCCAATATGGGGTATCCCGTATTAGTTTGAAGGGACCCTCCCCATGGCTTCTCCAAGGAAGCTCCACAGCAGCTCAAGGCGGAAACCTCGTGGCATCCAGCTTCCCAAGCACGACTTGCTCAAGAAGCTATGACAACTCCTTAAATCATGGCATCAAGAAAAAGTGGGACCACCAAAACTTGCCTACAAAATAAATAGTCCAATTTATGTACAAATTAATGGCAAATTGAAGGGAATAATACAATTTTCATTTACTCTCCTAATTTTTCCATATCAGAATGGGTTTTTTTTTTTTTGTCCCCGGCCGGTATCTTATAATTTAAATTGGTGTCTATATATATTAGGGATGGCAATGGGTCGGGGTCCCCGCGGGGAAGGGTCCGAAATGTTCCCCCATCCCCACCCCCATTCCCCGTTCGGGGGAAAAATTGTCCCCATCCCCGTTCCCCGCGGGGAATCGGATCCCCACGGGGACCCCATTCCCCAATTTTATAAATAAAAAGAATGCACATTATATTTTTTAGAAAGTAATTAAAGCCAATCGATGAATAAGTTCAACTATTTTGGCTTAAAATACATGATTCAAAGTATAATTCAAAGAAATTAAAAACGGTTTCTATGTCTCTGATGTTAATTACATATTAGAACATTCAAATAAAATGCAATTGTTAGTCTTTAGCCAACATCAACAATTGCATCTCAAAATTTTTGCCTACTTTCCAATTACAACTTATTAATTTGTACAGACACGAAAAACAAACAAATTTGTGTCAACTTGGGAAAAAATAGAAAGGACTTGCCACATAACATAAGCATAATTAGCATGAACAAGAAATCACAAAAACCAAAATCTTATCAATAGAATACTCTATTAAATTTACCGAGAAAGAAAGAAATAATGACATATATATTAATTTTAATATGTAAAGGGAAAAAATGAATAAAAAATCTATTTTAGTATTGACATATATATTAAGTGGATAATGACTGAAGGGTAATTTCGTCTTTTCACTTATTTCGGGGTCCCCGCGGGTCGGGGGGAGCACTCCCCGCCCCCATTTCCAAATTCCCCACGGGGCTAAAACGTCCCCCGTCCCCGTCCCCGCGGGGGTAAAATTACCCCCATCCCCGTTCCCCATTCGGGGATTCCCCACGAGTTCCCCGTTAACAGACATCCATTGCCATCCCTAATATATATGCACATATATATCAAATTATCAACGTGCGTGTTCATATATAATTGAATCTTGTTATATATAGCAAATAATGATTGCGAGTTGTGACCCACAATCTTGCAAACAAGAGGCGTATATACATTTCTCATACTTTATATAATAAAATCCAGGAGAAGGAAATTGTTGACCTGCCGTGTGCAGGAGCAGCTGGTATATAACAATAAAAACACAGGATTTAGTCTTCTCATCTAATTTTGAACGTACCTGATGATATATAAATATAAATCCTATAGATTGGGAACCATTAATCCCTAAATAAAAGGCTAATTAATTAATTAAAAAGGATTATACATGGGGCTAATTAGCTTGGCTGCAAAGTGAATTATTTGGAGGCTGTTCGCTATTTCCAACTGTTCAAATTCCTCTTGGTGCTTGAGTCTAGTTCTCCTTGATCTCAAATTCAGTGGTGTCGGTGTGACATAAATGCTGTTTTCTTTGTAAGCTCTTTTTAGTTAGGAAAAAAAAAAGGATAACTAAAAAACTATAAATATCAAACATAATAACCGTTTTTTCTCAAAAAAAAATTGAAAGTCAATTACAAAACTAAATATATAATAAAAGATAAAGCTGATGATCGGTGATGATCACATAGTCTCAGTATTGACTCTTGGTAGTAGTGTGCCCTTACATATATTATCTATTCTTCTTGGCACACTACTACCAAGAGTCAATACTGAGACAAAAAAGAAGACCATAATTGCAAACTAATTGATGGAACCAATACCACCATGTTCTTCCAGTTTTGGCACCATTGTTGGCCACACTGGGGTCACAGTCGTGATGGCCCACTTCCTCGAACTTCCAAGAAACAAGTACTCAAAACTCTCCAGATAATCAAGCACCTCCATGAGTGTACTCTCCATATTGCAGTAGACGATATATGGAAATCCAGCACCTCTCTTGCTCTTTATCCAAAAATACACAATATTTCCATCACTAGGGTCTATACCCAATGGAGAAATCTCGCTGTTCTTCAAGAACGGGACTTCATTAAGATAAATCCTATTCTCCAGTACCCAGTACTCTCCATTCCCATAATCCTCAAGTCTCCAAATGCTCCAAGCCGGACGACAGTGCCCACATTTTTCTCTCACGAACTGCACGAACCTCAGGTGCCCTTGGCTTCCTCCTATGCATATATCATCACAGTCGTTGTCGTGGTTGTGCTCTCTTGGGATTTGGATTAAACGCAAGTTGTCAGGATTCTTCTGTGGATCATAGGCTAGGATCACTCCTGCTATCTTGCAATGCCAGTGCAGTGCTCCATTGAATTCAACAGCAGAAGTTCTCCCTTTTCCGAAACTAGTCAAGGCAACAGAACGCGGCGTCCATGTTGCCGTTCTTGCACTCCATGTCCATGTCTCAGAATCGAACATCTGCACGTTTCCTTCATCAGAATCAAGAATCCTCACCAACTTGAAACGTGTACGGCCGTCGGTTTCATAACAAGGATCACAAACAAAACCCAGAAGTCTAAGCCTCTGGTTATAATCTTCAGGGCAAGGAACAGCCACCCAATGCCTCGTAAGAGGATTGCAGACGTAGAAAACACGGGAAGGATAGCCGCCATTCCCTTCTTCTTCTTCCCCGCCGCCGCCTCTTCGTGTGATGACGGTGTAGCACAACACAAGTCCGTTACTGGACCCGAGAGCAAAAGAAGATTGATCCGGACGGAAGATGTCATCAAGAGAGAGCCCTCGGTAGAGTGGCTGGAACGGAGGGAGGAACCGCAGAGACACCCTCCTGTGGTTCATGTACCAAGATTTCTTGTACCGCCAACAGTTCTTGATCTTGATCCAGAACTTCTTGTTGCGGGTGATGTGGCTGATGATGGATGGGTTTTTCTCGATGGACACAAAGTAGAGGGTGGAAGGTAGCCTCTCAGGGGAAGAAGAGTAGTGCTGGAGGGCTCTCTTGTGGACATAGGTGGAGGGGAAGGAAGGGTGGGAGATTAAAGAGAGCCAAAGCTTGCACACAGATTTGCAGATGTGTGCTTCTTTTTGCGGGAGCTTGTATAGGATTTGGATTACTATCTCGCTTGGTAGGTCACCCAATGGTAAGCAAGATTGATTGTTGCTCAAGGCCACTTCCATTGTGGCTGATGATGAGGAAGAAGGAGAAGGGAAGAAGACAGATATTTCTTCTATTTTGTTTTCAGTGCACAAGAATATTTGTATTTTAATGGTTTTTTTTGCCTTGGTAGTCAAGGAAAAATCCAGTTAGTTTCCGAAGATTATTAGGAACCGCCAATTTGGGGATAAAAGAAAAAGATATCTTTATTGATCTATCTGATTTCGGATTCGTTGACTGGACGTTACGGAAGAATAAATATGATCCGTTACTAACATTTTTACTTTACCCCCCAGAAAGTATATGGTTTTTCTTAATTATCCTCAGTAATTTAGTAATTTTCTGATAATATATTTATATATCTCTTGGTAATTATGGCCGGACCACCGACAGTAGGATAATGTCACCTTTAATACAGGTAAAACTTTTTTTTTTTTGATAAAAAGTACGGGTGTAAAACTATAAAACTTTATGAGTTTCTGCTCAATCTAGATGAAGCAGATAACTATTCTCAAAAAAAATATTTCTTTAAAGAAGAAATATACTAGAATAATTCCGAAAACGGAAGCATGAATAATTCTATTTTAAAATTTAGATTTTTTGCCATAATTAATATATCGTTTATTGCAAAACAATCCGTAGTTAGCATAAAAAAAGGAGCCATATACAGTAATGTAATTATACCTCACAGCCCAAGCTACCATTTACAGGTCTTAGGATAGGTCCATTGCAACAACTGGCTAGAAATTAAATATCAATCCTTTTTTATTTATAATAAAGAAGTTTTAACCTAAAAAGGGTAACTCAAATTAAAATGGAAAAAATTCAACACCACATCTGATCTGTCGAGTATATTTATCCCACCAACAGCTGTCCCCTGTACTGTACATCTCTATCCGGGATTCATTCTAACCATGATTTTCCATTTACTAGAACTTGGAATTAAGTAATAAAGAAGGATATAGTTTCCTGGATTACGAATCTGATGTGGAACTTGTCATGTAAAACACTGAGTCATTCTAGTAACATGACATTATATATCTATCACTGGCAGGGAAGATGGATGTCAATTTGGTGAATGATCAAATGGTTTAGTAAGTACTAACTCATCACCATTAATTCTTATTGAAAGAAACCCTCTAATCCTTGCTACAAGAAAAGGACTGCTTTGTGTTGCAAGTTGCAACAGGAGTGGTTTGTGTGTTGTTAGGCTAAATTATAGGATGGGCAAGCATTGCACTGGACTTGATTGAATGAATAAACGCAAATGCATTTCAATGAAATAGTCGAATATATGTAAATGACAACAGATTTGGTTTTGGAAGTTGAAGTTCTTACAACATTAAAAGTCATCAAGTGCTGTTTTCAGGCAATCATAGTAATCATAGTACAACCTGAATTTATTGTTTGGCGAAGCATTACTACTTAGTAAGTCAACAAGGCTTGAAAGACCTTAACCATAATGCCAGTGCATCAGTTCTTTTAATATGTTAGCAGAAAGAGAACGAATAAAATAGAACATTTTGATTGTTGACATCCAAAAGTGAAAAGTGGCTGCTATTCCATTTGCAATCATCCTTAATAACATTGAAACACATTACATCACACAATAAGCAAAACTGAACACGAACTATCCATTTCTTCTGCAATTGATTAGTAAACAGAATACATCACATATACCTTTTTGAAGTTAAAACTAACCAAATTTCCCCCATTGCATGATACCCCAAACAATGATGCGCTAAAGACACAACTTTCCATTCATGGAATTCTATGGATCAAACTGAACCAGGCAGAGCCTATAGCCAAGCAGGCTCAGAATCTGAGTGGAAAGGGAAAACCTCATGAACAAAGAAATGCTTGTTGATACTAACGCTAGTTGAACTTCCATGACGGAAGTTATACAATGTCAAGGAAAACTGCCCAAGGAGAAGGACCACATCACTAGCATAAAGATCAATAGCACTTCCACTGTTGACCTCTTCTTTTAATTTCCAAGAGTTCTGGACATAGTTCTCAAGGACCCAAATCTCCACCTTGTCCACGGATCCATTAAGAATTGCCAGTCTGCCTTCATATTTCGCCAATTTTTTGTAACACGAGTCTTGTCTATCACCAACTACTTCTGGCAATGCAATCAGCTCCCATTGCTCACTTCTAACGTCAAAGGCGAGTATCATCCCACTATTTGTGAGCCAATGGATTGCTCCATTTGCAAGAATAGGGAGCCCATCATTCAGAAAGTCAAGCATTGGTAATTTTATGTCATTTGACCGCTTCCAATCTCCACTTGCAGAATCAAAGATCTCAGATAAAACAAGGAAATGACTGCAATAGAGAAGCAAGATGAATCACGTTAAAGAACTTGATCAGAAACTCTCAATTCAAATATCTAAAAGAAAACAGATGACTGCATCAGTGACATGAGTGGCAAAGATGGAATAGGAAACATACCGTTTAGAATGGTGGTTACAAGGCTTCGAAAGTCTTACAATCTTGTAATGCAATGGTTTACGCTGCAGAACAACCATGGCAGTCCTGTAAGTCATAAACTTCGTTTTCGGATTTGGTATTTTCACCACTTCCTTAGTAGTTGGCTTACAGACATAATGCCTTGGTATTCTGCCATCATATTCAGAACTTGAACAGAAGACTAATCCTAGATTGGATACTGCTTCAATCCTCACTTTATCAGGTAAGAATTCCAAAGAAACAGATTGAACCTGGAGTGGACTACCTTGACAAACAAAGACAGGGTGGCTAGGTCTCCAGCTTTCATCCCTTTCAAATGCTTGAACAAGAAATCCAGAGATTGTGCCTGATTTTTTGGTATACTCCTGCACAAAGCAAGAGCCATAGGTCAAACAATTCCACTCCTTGTTGGCTACTCGGCATCGACGGAGAGTTTCAGATGCCACATTAGAAAGTATGAGAAAGATAATATCTTCTGGCAAAGAAGGAGTTGGATTTTTTATAACTTCCATGAAGGCCAATAGGTGAGACAATGACAGAAGAGACTAGGGAAAGATATGGGCATTTGCTCAGCAGGAAGCCATTTATATAAGCAAAGGAACAAATGCAAACATCAGGGCACAAAGGCGCTTATCCAAGAACGAATTAATCATTATCCCCTGAATTTAAATAAGGTAATGCTATTTTGAGGAAAAACTCTAAAAGATGTCGAATACAGTAAATGGATTCTCATTGGCATTTCAAAATTTGCAATGACAAAACATGATGATATAGCTCTACCACCTGGACATAAATGCGGCCTCGTCAGAAAAAAACGTGGCGGCGAATGTGGACAACGCTGGCCAATCAGCAATGTGGTTCTCATGCTATACAATCCATCAAATTTAATGAGAAAAGATCACCCAAAATAACCAAAACTCTACCAATTTTGAGATAAAAATCCCTTTTTCCAGAGTTATGTATGCTAGTGACCATTATCTGCAAGTTCAACAACTAAGGAAAGAATTACTTGTCAATTCTACTTATAACTCGATTACATTTACGCCGGAAAACCATTTACGGGTGCCAAATTAAATATTTCTTAGTTTAGGGAAGGCGGAATTCATTGAATCATCTATGCATAATATGGCATTACCGGAACCCTGATTTAGGAAGAAATGGACAAAATTTTACCATAATAAGGAATAAGATGCAATTACAAGAAATGTGAATGACTTTAGAAACATTTATGTAAGCCGTAAAACTAATCAGATTGCAAAGTTAAAAGTTTAAATGAAGTTGAGAAAAAAGCTCCTCAAATTGGCACTCAGGCCTTTGATTTGATCTGATAAAGCTCAATAAAGTGTATTATTTTGTCAGTTGCAATTGGGCACAAATGCTGCGTAAGTTCAGTTAACCTTCTGTTGCATTGATCTTGAGTGGGATAGCCACTAATAATCGTTAATACCCGATAAGCTTAAGTAGCAGAATTACCAAGCCAAAGATGAATCATTCATTTGCTTTTCAAATGCAACCAAATTTAGAGCAATATAATCACTATTTCACCTGAAAATAACTTGTAGAAATTTCTAGTCCACTCAACACTTTCTACATAATAATGTCAATCATCTTCCATAACCTAGTAGTTTTAGTATGCTTCCTACTTGATCCCAATACACGAGGAAAAGTAGACAGTGTTCTCACCACTGATGCATGTCATGTAGTGCTGACTAGAAAGCAAGGTGGTAAGAATACATAGTTGACCTTTGCCATCAAAACTAATACCGTTTGCAATTAGAGATGAGAAACAAATGGAGACTGCAGAGCAGTTTACAGCACATTGAAGTTGTGCTTCCTTTGGTAATTAAGAGGATATGAGCATCAAATTCTTCTACCAATACGAATCCTATGGTTCACTGATTACGAGAACTAATACATTAAAGTTTACATCTTGATGTAACAGTTACAAATTACAAAGTTCTGCACGCCAGTATGATCTCTTTTCAATGTTAATCAGCAAAATATCCTTTAAATTCAATAATCTCTGTGCACTTGGTAGGTTCACAAAGAGTGAGCAAAGTTGAAGAACATCACAGAGTAAAATGATTTGAAACATGTATCGTGGGTTAGTTCCCTTGTCTAACACTAACATCGTTTTCTAACCTTAGAAAGTTTTGACTAATCTAATACCTTCTACTTCTGTAAGATCACAAGGAGACACCAAACTTCGTGAGTTCAATAGACATCGTTTAAACTGATGATACTATGGCATGAACATCATATGAAACGACACATATGGGGCAATAGTTTCCTCAAAATAACTGCTATTTGGATTTCTGAACTGAACCCAACAAGCACAAAAGGAAGAAAGCATAACCCACGCAATCCAGCCAAAAGAGAGAGAAAAAGAAACAAATAAAAACCAAAAAAAAAAAACAAAGCATCATTCACCCATTAAAGAGGGAGCTTACCAAGATAGTCGTTGACGAATTTCCAAAGGCCAACCGCTAAACGTTGTTTAGTAACTGATTCTTCCCCCTCAGAAAACGCATCGATTTCTTCTTCTTTCGAGCACAGACACCCCAACACTTTCTAACCTGAGAGCCAACCGCCATTGCAGATGTAAGAATCTTCTCCATCGCGTGTTGTGCTTCCAAATCTCGCTCTTTGCCCTTTACTTGTGTTTTGTAGTGAATTTTCTTGCAAAAGCAGAACCGGAAAGGGACAAAGGTCACACCTTTAACGGCAAACTATATTCTTTTCAAATTAATTGAATGGGATTTATTTTTCTTCCTTCAAAAGACAGAGTTGGTCTAATTTTCCTAAAGCAATCTATTTGCTTATATTTAGGTCAGGAGTCAAATTGTTTTAAACTCCCCGGTTTTGTGGAAAAATTACTGTCGATATTATTTCTTTTGTGGGTTGTACACTTGTACTATTCAGGACGGGAGTCAAATTGTTAAACTCTTCAGTTTCTATTTGGAGTTATTTTCAGTCCTCAATTAAGACACTGGCTTCCCAAATTATTTGTTCATTGATGAAAATTTTCCCTTAAAACTGTTGCACAAATTTTCCGCTGAGTGTATTAACACTTAAGCAGGTAAGTCATGGTCTTTGGTTTCTGTGTTGGCATGCAGCCCAGTTCTTAAGAAGTTCATGGAATGGACTAATAACAGAGATTCAGACACTCCCTTCTTAAGTGGAGGCAACCCTTTGAGCATTATACATTCCTTTATATAAGACAAGAATTGGATCCTGGACCTTGCTTAAAAAATACAGAGCTCTTTACTATTCTTGGCAACAACGGATTCATCTAATACTATGTCTTTGGGGAGTTCATCCTTGAAAAAAAAACATTCCAAGAAAATTTTTGAGGTTACTAGAACTTTGGACATAGTTAACAAGTCCAGTTATAGATGGATTTCATCAAACAAAGTATTGCTCGAGGAGGAATATCACCAATTACAACACTGTCACTATGCTTGCACAAGAAAGAAAAATGGAAGATAAGACAAAGGAGAGCGCAAGACGGCAGTGTGCCAAATTGCCGATTCCTTTCCTTTTCAATTGCCGTGAACTTTAGTAATGACACGTAATAGAATCATTGGAATCTATTACCACACTCCTTATAGATTCAAGAATCGGAATCAATGAGTTCATTAAACAAAAGCTATCTTCTTTTCTCAATGAGTTAGATTCAAGAAATGAATGATGGTCTCTTTATCTTTTGTCAATTTGCTCCTTTTCAGCTGCTATATTATAATAGTAGTAGAACTTATCAATTTACCAAGTCTAGGCGAGGAGGTCAAGACTATGAGCATAGTAATTTACTTGGAAACCATCATGTGACAATGCCATTTGAAAACTTTAGTTGGTACGGCTGCAGATGCTACAAGGCACAAAAGAGTGCAATTAATAAGACCATACAATGGAAAAATCATTCCTATTGCAGCCCATGATTGTAAACCACATCCACTACTCTACAAAATCCTTTTATAAGCCTGCAAGTCCCCTGTATTAACAAGCCTCATCTGAAATATATTTTGGTTCACAGAAGTGAAGAAATCATGTGGGTCGTGTACTATGGGCTAGTGGTGCTAGGAGTGATTGCCATTATAATCATATTGTACACTCTGATCATGATTGGGTGGTGCAAGTTCTGGTCATCTCATCCTGAGGAGACAAGCGGCCATGACGCAAGAAACAGTAGGAGACCTGCTCGACTGAACCTGATACCTTACTCAGCTTCCACATTCAAGTACAAAAGGGGACTAGAGAGTCTAGAAGAACCCACCTCCCAGAGCGAATGTGTGGTGTGCCTGACATGTTTTGAAGACGAGGAGTATCTGCAGCAGCTACCGGACTGCAGGCACTCGTTTCATTCTCCTTGTATAGACATGTGGCTTTACTCTCATTCAGATTGTCCAGTTTGCAGAACACCAGTCCACCGAATAGACCCTGGAACAGATAATTCATATACAGAAACTCCATTGACTCGGATATAAACTCATCAATTCTTAACCTTCTTTTTTCCATTGACTGATCACTAGGCCCGCTAGGATAGTTTTAGTTTAGCAATGTTTATCCTCTCCCTCCCCCCCCCCCTGGCTCAAAATTTCAAGTAAAATTCTTGCAAGGTTACAAGTGCTTCCATATGCTTAGCAAACAGTGAGCTCTTCTTGTTCTGTAAATGGAGCAAGCAAGGCATTGACGAGAAACGGGCCTCGTTTTGTTCTTTTTCTTTTGCTTTCGGCTTTACGTACGAGACACAGGCCTTAATTATGAGCCCATCGAAGTATAGCACCCCAAATAATTTTTTTTTTTTTTGTAAAATAAAAAGACTCTTTGTTGGTATGAAAACAAAAACGGGTTTGGTAAAAGCGGCAAGGGATTTGGTTCTCTGAACCGGAAGAAAAAAAAAAAAAAAAAAGGAGAAGAAAGAAAAAAAAGCAACAAATTTTTATTGGGTCATAAATATAAATCAGTAAAATATTGGGGTCCAGTTCCGAAATAGAATTGCTTAATGAGGCAAAATGCAATATGACCTAACACACTTGTCTATAAGAGACCTACCCTCTTGTTTTTGTTCCTGGACAGTAGCAGATGAATACGCCGCCCTAGTTCCGGTTATAAAGTTTACGACCTTAATTTACAAGTATGGGCTTGAAAGACGTGAGTTTTTTATTTGCTCTAGGATTGTTTGTAAATTTGATCCCTTGTTTTTTATTTAGGGTTGGATACGATTGTGATCCTGTAATATTTTTTTCTCCTGTATTCCCTGATTACTCTCTTTTTTTTGTGTGTTTTTGTTTTGTTTAGTGTAGAGAGATTACGAGACCATGTTCCCTCTATTAATTTTTCAAATAATGCTNAATAGTAGTAGAACTTATCAATTTACCAAGTCTAGGCGAGGAGGTCAAGACTATGAGCATAGTAATTTACTTGGAAACCATCATGTGACAATGCCATTTGAAAACTTTAGTTGGTACGGCTGCAGATGCTACAAGGCACAAAAGAGTGCAATTAATAAGACCATACAATGGAAAAATCATTCCTATTGCAGCCCATGATAGTAAACCACATCCACTACTCTACAAAATCCTTTTATAAGCCTGCAAGTCCCCTGTATTAACAAGCCTCATCTGCAATATATTTTGGTTCACAGAAGTGAAGAAATCATGTGGGTCGTGTACTATGGGCTAGTGGTGCTAGGAGTGATTGCCATTATAATCATATTGTACACTCTGATCATGATTGGGTGGTGCAAGTTCTGGTCATCTCATCCTGAGGAGACAAGCGGCCATGACGCAAGAAACAGTAGGAGACCTGCTCGACTGAACCTGATACCTTACTCAGCTTCCACATTCAAGTACAAAAGGGGACTAGAGAGTCTAGAAGAACCCACCTCCCAGAGCGAATGTGTGGTGTGCCTGACATGTTTTGAAGACGAGGAGTATCTGCAGCAGCTACCAGACTGCAGGCACTCGTTTCATTCTCCTTGTATAGACATGTGGCTTTACTCTCATTCAGATTGTCCAGTTTGCAGAACACCAGTCCACCGAATAGACCCTGGAACAGATAATTCATATACAGAAACTCCATTGACTCGGATATAAACTTATCAATTCTTAACCTTCTTTTTTTCCATTGACTGATCACTAGGCCCGCTAGGATAGTTTTAGTTTAGCAATGTTTATTCCCATCACCCCACGCGCGCCCCACCCTCCCCCCCCCCCTCAAAATTTCATGTAAAATTCTTGCAAGGTTACAAGTGCTTCCATAAGCTTAGCAAACAGTGAGGTCTTCTTGTTCTGTAAATGGAGCAAGCATGGCATTGACGAGAAACGGGCCTCGTTTTCTTCTTTTTCTTTTTGCTTTCTGTTTTACGTACGAGACACAGGCCTTAATTATGAACCCATCGAAGTATAGCACCCCAAATAATTTTTTTTTTGTAAAATAAAAAGACTCTTGTTGGTATGAAAACAAAAAAGGGTTTGGTAAAAGCGGCAAGGGATTTGGCTCTCTGAACCGGATGGAGAAAAAAAAAAAAAAAAGAAGGAGTGTTGTAAATAGGGTCTTTTAATGGAAAGATTGAAGAAGAAAATGTAAGGGATGGAGAAGAAGCAGAGAGGAATCAGGAAAGAACCGAGCTCAATCATTTCTCGTTTTTCATTCAATAATATTTATACAAGGTAGGTAGGTAGAATAGTAATACACAGTACATTCATATTTAACATGTTTTATAACACTCCCCCTTGGATGTCACTGTGTATTGGGTAGAATACGCTAAGTGGAAAAATGCCTCATTAAAAACCTTACCAAGAAAAACCCTGTGGGATAAAAACTTGGTGAAGGGAAAAAGAGTGCAGTGCGTATTCTACTCCCCCTCATTCTGGCCTGACTGCCTCGTTAAAAACCTTACCAAGAAAAACCCTGTGGGATAAAAACTCGGGGAAGGGAAAAAGAGTACAGTGGCCTCTCTTGATTTGTTGTCGTTGCATGCCAATAATTCTCTTGTCAACTTCTGGTGACGTGCCACTTGTCTGATCACTTTTGATTTATAATCAATTTAACTGGACAATGTTGGCAGCATGATCTTCATAATTTGTTGTTGGAGCATCTGTCTTGCCCTCTTGCTTTTGTAGTCCAATGATGCAACGACTTCATGTGTAAAGTTGTAGCAGATGTCCGGCTGTGCCTTTTATGGATCAAGTGGGGGTTCGGCATCTGCAAGAAACAACTCTTCTTTCTTCGGGTTTACATGATTAACATACCACCACATCTTTTATATCCCGAAGATAAGAGCGAATTCACATCTTGCCAATAGGCTTAAGTCAAAAGCTCCAGGCTTTATAATAAGGTACTCCTGGACCAATTAATAGCACGATATTTGGGAGCCTCTTCTGGAGTGCCAATCATAAATGGATTTATCCATATTCAAAAAATGACTGAAAATATCAATTCAGTTCTATTTTGTAATTTCCCGGGAATTAGTTGCTTCAGGCAACTTGGATCCTTCAGGGATCTTCATGACTTATGGATCCATAATAATAGGCTGTAATAGCATTCACTAGATGCATTTCTTATACTTTTCATATACTGCCAGACTTATCAAAATAATTACATCCACCACAGTGGAGTATATCTCCTCATAATTAATACCTGGTCGTTTGGGTAAAAACTTTGTGCCACAAACCGTGCTTTACTTCTCATTATTTATTTCTTTCCGCACAAATACCCTTTATGACCAATTAAATTTTACACCTTCTGGTGTACGGACTACAGGTCCGGAAATTTCTTGCTTCGGGTGAGTCCAACACAGTCTTTAACAGTATTTCTCTATTTTGGCCAATTATACTGTGCCTACATTCGTCAATGTAGGTTCATGATCCTCATTTCATTTAGCGCTATATTAAACAATAAATATTCCGTCGACGGTTATTTCACGTCGGTTTCATCTTATTTCTGACACTGTAATTGAGATCTTATCATGCTTATTTATTTCAGGTACCTGGGTTACTTCTGGAACTTTATCACTTTGTGTCAGAGAATCAACCTCTTCTAGAGGACTTTTAACTCAAACCTCTACTGGAGGCCATATTTTTCTTACTGGGGCCATCTTCTCACATTTGCTCCTTTTTTTCTATTGAGAATTTCTTTTCTTTTTTGGAACCGAGTATAAACTATAGATTCATTTGCATACTTATATTGTTCTTCAGGAACATCAATTTAAACAGGAGCATTTGCAGCTGGTCTATGGTCACACTTAATTTAAATGTGTCTGGCAATTGCATATCAACTTTCCTGCAAATGAATCATCTTCTTTTGAACTTCAGGTTCACATTAATTTATATGAGGATCAACATTCATATATATTATGTATTTCAACAAACTTGATCCAGCTGCTTCTTTCTCCCCCTGATGTTGGGTATACACACATATCGAATTATCAATAAGCAAATCTTGCTATAAATGAATCTTCAATCTTTTAGTCAATAGTTTCAATAATGTTGTGATTTGATGGAGATTGCCCAACATCTATTCCCAACCTTCTTTAAGGACCAGATTAACTATGTTGTGGTGGAGCATAATATACTGTACAACCAACGGTCCGAAGATGGGAGATATTTTATGACCAAGAACCAATGGGGAGATCTTATGATCTTATAATATCTTATTGGCTTGATGCACATTTACTGCGTATAAAATACCATAGTCATATGTCATCAATGGTCCTGCAATCAATTGTCAATATGGCCCAGATCACTTTGGGTTTATTTTCAATGATATACATTCTCCATTGAAGAAACATACCAGCATTATCTAGACATATAGTCTAACAACATGAGTAGGGATATGCACTTGCAAGTGGCTTAATCATTAGAACAAGTGTGCACAATGCCAACTTGCGTCACATAATAGACCATCTAGTCGATGCATCGTAAAAATTACCTAGATGGTTAACACCGCGGATTTATCAGTCCGCGTTTATGTCCCTGAACTAATCTCAAACTTGCTGGTGATACTAGACCATTCTCATCTTAGGAAGGCCGTATAATAACTTTCGCAGCAAACAAACTCATAGAAATTCATTGATTGTAAAACTTCTGGTTTTTCAATGAATGATCCAATAAATTTCGTGCATCATTATTAACCCGGGATGGCCCATCCGGTCATGCCAAAAATAAATCCATGAACCAACTTCAAGTTGGTGCCAGCTTCAGGCTGCGCAAGCTGTGTATCTAAACACTTAAAATTGCTAGCTCCAGGCTAGTGCATTCCAGCTTCTGGCTGGATATGTTAAGTTTCAATTACTCAACTGCTAGCTTCAGGCTGCAATACATGTGTCAATATTAGGCTTATTCCTGCCACTCATGTCGAAAAGATCAGAATTATTGGACAATAATTAAAGTAGTGGCAAACTTTTCTAAAAGCAAAACCTCGAAGCTTAAAAAACTTTGGAGTTTACTGACAAATAATGCAAAGTTTAATAACCGAAAAATCTTCTGGATTTTTTCGGAGACAGAAAAGGGTCCACACTTGAGAAAACTGACACCTAGTTATCTAAGCTCAGACTATAAGAAGGGGAGGCGGTTGAGACAGGAAGATGCAGAAAACACAGAAAAATCAACAAGACAAGAAAAAATGCCTTCCCCAGCTACTATTTTCTTTGTTGAGGGTGCCTCTCTAGGAAGAAGAAATAGGTTAGCTTATAGCATGGTAAATGAGCAGCAAGAGGAACTACCGAATGATCTGGCGAGAATTCCTCGTTTAGTGTTTGTAGATGAGCTATACTCGTCTAGGTTCTTTGTAACTCCAATGGAAGAAATTTTCTTCCTGGAGGACCAAGGCAATCTCAGGACAAATTTTTATGGCTCAGCTAACTCTATAATGTTTTTCATATCTGCTAGGATGCAGGAATTTTAGCTAGAGCCTTCATGTCAAATTTTAAATCAAAGCAGTTATTATCAGGTTTCCATGATGGCTCGGAGCGTCCCAAGGGTGACTGGGTTACCACCTACATGGCCTAAGGTACGACTTTTATTGTGGAATTGCAGGGGTATAGCAAGAAGGTCCCAAGATTTTGTGCGTACCTTAAGGGATCTGAAGAATCAGTACAAGCCTAATATGGTACTGATTACTGAGACTTTGTGGCAAGCAGGAGAGAATCATGGTGTGATTCCACTTCGTTTTCCTCCAACGAATCGGTTTGAGATACCTGGAGAAAACAACAGGGGTGGTATGTGGTTCTCCTAGAACGACAGTGTTAGGGTCAACATTAATGGTGAGGCTCAGAGTTTCAGGGTTAATGTTGAACCCAACAGATAGATTACTTTTAAACATATGTATGAAAACCATTCTTCTTTGAATGTTCTCCAGTTATGGATCTATTTTTGCAATAATAATATGCATGTTTACTTTGAGCCTTTTCCATTTATTATCTCATTTACGCCCACAGGCACAAATAATTATACTGTCTTATTCGCTTCAGGGAATAAATCTGAGTCAATTCATTTGGGATCCATAATAATTCATTTTATTACTGGGGGTGTTTGTACTCGCGTAAATATACGATCTTCTAGATCATATTAAAACATGTGTTCTTCAGGAACATATTCGAATTTATGCTCTTCTGGAGCGTGTTAATCATTTTTTTCATTTCGAGATGTCATAATATGTTATATTGACATTCACACATAATATGTTATATTGTCATAATATGTTATATTGACATCCACACATATAATTCTCCCCCTATGGATGTCAATTTTGCATTGTCTTCGAGACTAATGCTTGAGGCATTATTCTAGAAACAATTATAAAGTACTGAAAAGTAAAGAAAATAAATTGCAATGCGTAATAATTTAAACTGAACATAAAATAAATTGAATATAAAATAATAAAGCTGAATATAAAATAAATGTAAGCATAAAAATTAAAACAATAAATATATATTTTCTTGTACCTTCAGGGTAAGCAAGAATAAAATCAGTATCCATCTTCTTGATGGTCATACAAATAGCCACTTTCTAGTGGTCATACAACATCCACCTACTGGTGGGCATACAATATCATGGTCATCATCTTGACCAAATATGGTTTCATCCATATTACATTTGTCCTGCTGGGACACGCATTTCTTCAGAAGCGTACACTTGTGGTCATTCAATGTCCCATTTCTGTTGGTCACATAAATATTTGCAGGACCTTTTGGCAGTCAGACTTCAAATCTTTGCTGCATTTTTCTTTTCCCGATTCTTCTAGACTCTTTCATTTAGTCTTCCAGACTATTCTCATTTAAATACATTTTCGCATTTAATGCCCATTATAAATTTCTTCTGGAAATTTTAAGGGTCTTAAATTCAAATATCATAATTAAATAAATAAATGTTTAATTAAAGTAAATAAGCAAGGGGCCTTTTATTAATTACCCCAAGTAAAATAAATGACGAAAAATAAAATAATGGGCCTATTACGAGCCCATGAGTAAAATTAAAGGCAAGAAAATTAAAGGCAATGAGCCCTGTTATAGCCCAATTAAAATAAATAGCGGAAAATTAAATGCAATGGGCCTTTAATTAATCAGCCCAATGAAAATTAAATTGCTGAAAATTAAATGCAATGGGCCTGTTGCGAACCCAATAAAAATAAAATTGCCACAAATTACTGCGATAGGCCTTACACGAGCCCAATTAAAACATAAAGAAATAGGCAGCTTAGCCGACCATTAAATGAATAATGGGCCCTTTTAATAGCCCAATCGAAATTTAAATAAAAACAGAAAATATGCTTACTCGATAAATCTTTCAGCAATAATATATATAATATATTATACTAGTATCCGAATACTATTCCGGTATATTATTTTTCTTTCGGGCTGAGTTAAAATATTCAGTCCAACACAGTCCCTGGCCCAGCCCAACCGACCAGAGCCGAGCCGAGCCGAGCCGACCCAAGCTGAGCCGAGCCGAAGACCCCCCACTACTTGCCAGCTTTTTCAGATTCCTTTTTTTTTAATACCTACTCCTACCGACACTTCCCCTCTCTCTTTTACCTTGCCCTTTTTTCTTTTCTTTATCTTTCTCCTCTCTCCTTTTTTCTTTGTTTTCTATTCTTTTTCCTTCCCCAAAACACACTAACCGATCTCTCCTTCCCCTTTGTCTTCCTCATGCCTCCCTATTCTCCTCTCAAATTTTTTTTTTTTTTGCCAACAAACCCACCATCATCACGATCTTTTATTTTTTTCTTTTCTCTTTTCTTTCTCTTAATCTCGATTAGTTATTTCTGGTGGTAGATGGTTCGGCTTGGTGGCATCGTCGTCGCCGGCGGCACGGGCGGTGAAGGAGAACTGGGTTGTGGTCGGAACATCAAGGCGACGCTGCTGGTGGAAGCGCGGCGTCAGACGGTGGCTGGAGACGGCTCACGCGCGGCTGGAAGACGACGCGTGGGGGGAAGAGCCGCTGCTTCCGGCGGCAAATGGCGGAGCGTGCGGCGGAGGACGATGACCAAACTTCACCGGAGTATTCACCAGGAGACGATCTACCTTGCTGTGTGGGAGGTGATGTCAGTGGAGGTTTCGGGTTCTTTGGTTTTAGGCTTGGCAGAAACATCTTGTGTGTATGAGAAATAAAATTAATTGCTTGAATCTTTAGTTTTGGGTTCTCCTCTGTGTTTGATGTTGTTGTTGTTCTTGTGTTTTTTTTCATTGATTTCATGCTCTCGGTAAAGAACAAATCGTGCTGATAACGTGTTGTAAATAGGGTCTTTTAATGGAAAGATTGAAGAAGAAAATCTAAAGGATGGAGAAGAAGCAGAGAGGAATCAGGGAAGAACCGAGCTCAATCATTTCTCGTTTTTCATTCAATAATATTTATACAAGGTAGGTAGGTAGAATAGTAATACACAGTATATTCATATTTAACATGTTTTATAACAAGGAGAAGAAAGAAAAAAAAGCAACAAATTTTTATTGGGTCATAAATATAAATCAGTAAAATATTGGAGTCCAGTTCCGAAATAGAATTGCTTAATGGGGCAAAATGCAATATGACCTAACACACTTGTTTATAAGAGACCTACCCTTTTGTTCCTCGACAGTAGCAGAAGAATACGCCGCCCTAGTTCCGGTTATAAAGTTACGACCTTAATTTACAAGTATGGGCTTGAAAAACGTGAGTTTTTTTTTTTTTTTATGCGAATGAGATACTTTATTGATGCCAAAGATTACAGAGTAGGGAGAATGTACAAGGGAGCACTAAAAAACAGTTACATCCTAAACGAAACTAACAAAGACAACGCAAGCAACTTGATATACTCGAGACACTAACAGACTTAATATAGGCTTATAGAAAAGAAACTGTCAAGCAACTTGGTATAGGCGAACATGTAGTGCAGCGGTTACGATGGATTTTTAAGTACGTGGAAACTGCATTTAGGTCCTTTCCAAGTTTTGAAGGGTTCAGCATTTGAGATGACGAAAGATGCGCTTTATGGGAAGGTATGCTGAAGTGCTTTTAGCCAAAGAGTGGCGTGTCCCAAAATACTGTCAACAAGTCTATCTACGTCAGTACTGGTGTTCTTGAAAATCCTCCTATTACGCTCCAGCCACAAGCCCTAGAGAGCCGCCATGCCAATGATGACCCAAACAGCACGACTGTTGCTGTAAGGTGATAGGAAAGCCCATTGATAAAGAAAATCATCCAAGGAGGAGGGAGGACACCAATTAATATTCCACCTTCTACACAGTTTGGACCACACACACCAAGAGAATGGACACCAAAGTAGTAAATGGTCTCTTGTTTTCAAATTAGAATGACAGAGGAGACAAGTAGAATCAGCAGGAGATAAAATGCCCCGAGAACACAGAGCATGCATTGTAGGAATACCATCATTGATGGCAAGCCAGAGCCAACATTCAATCTTATGAAGGATTAAGGACAGCCATACAAAAGGTTTGCATTGGGTGGCACCAGAAAGGATATGCAGGAGATTTCTACCATTTGAGACAGAGAAAACTTCTGTCCGATCATGAGCCCATGACCACTGGTCAGCAAGGGAAGGATGGAGAACGATGGTCAAGATTTCAGACAAGATATCTCGAACCTGTAGAGCTTCCCAGTCCCTAAGTTGATGCCTACAAGAGGTGCTCCAGCGAGGCTGTGAATTAATGTCCTGTAGGCAATCCTTAACAGAACAATCCTGACAAAGAGAAATGGCGAATAGGCGAGGAAATCTGGATTTAAAGTCTTCGTTACCGCACCAGTTATCCAACCAAAAGCGAGCTTTAAGACCATTCCCCAAGCGAATCCGAATTCCATCCATTAATGGGAAACCAGTTTGACTGCAGCAGTCACCGGAATTAGCGATGTCACGCCATGTCTTTGAGGCTGAAACTAGATTGAAGGATGGGTTTAGGATAGAGGATGAAGTCACGTATTTATTTTTCACCAAAGTTTTCCACACTTTCTGCTCAGGTTCGGAAAATTTCCAAAGCCATTTGAAAAGCAAACATTAATTCATGATGCTTAAATCTACAAGCCCCAAACCACCGAGCTTCTTTGGCACCGATAATCTTTTCCATGCGACTAAACACACCTTTCTTGATTCATCAAGCCCTTGCCAGAATAAGTTCCTCATGATAGCAATCATCTTCTTCGCGATACCCATAGGAAGACGGAAAAGGGACATGTAGTAAATGGGCAGCCCTGATAACACCAATTTGATAAGGGTCACCCTACCCCCAAGGCACAAGTACTTCCCTTTCCAAGCCTTGAGCTTGCCATTGAATTTGTCCAATACTGGTTGCCATGCAGACTTGTTCTTCATATTAGCACCAAGGGAGAATCCAAGGTACTTGATGGGTAGTTGCTCAACACGACTATGAAAAAGACCGGCAAGGTGCACAACCTGATGTTGTTTTAACCCAATTCCAACTGCACTGCTTTTATAAAGATTGATACTCAACCCTGAAAGAGTTAGAAAGATCCTGAGACACCGTTTCAAGTTCAACAAGTGTAGGGGCTCAGAGGGAGAGAACAAGATTGTGTCGTCTGCGAACTGGAGGATGGAGACAGGGACATTATGAACCATGACAAGTTTGATCAAATCTGCTTCCATTGCTCTAGACAGGATACTTGGCAAACCTTCAGCTGCTATGTTGAACAAATAAGGAGATAAAGGGTCACCTTGTTTGAGGCCCTTGCTCATCATGAAATCCTATGTTGGGGACCCATTGATTAGGACTGCTAGAGATGAAGAGGAAAGACACTCAGAAATCCAACAACGCCACTTATCACCGAACCCCATAGCTTGTAGGACCTGTAGGAGATACTTCCAGTCGACGGAATCGAAAGCTTTTCGAAAGTCAATCTTCCAGAGAATAGCTTTAGACTTGTTTGCCCTCAGAGAGTGAACTACTTCATTAGCAAGAAGGGCACCATCCATTATACTTCATCCTTCAATAAAAGCCGTCTGTTGATTTCCCACCAATAGATGCATGACCGCCTTCAATCTTTTTGCTAAGAGTTTGGAGACGATCTTGTAAATACCGTTAGCTAGGGTGATGGGCCGAAAATCATCAAGAGACACGGCGCCTGCATTTTTGGCGATGAGGGTGATGTAAGATGTGTTGGCGCCTTTGGGAAGCCTGGCATGCTCAAAAAATTGTGAGATAATATCAAAAACATCGTTATTAATAAGGTCCCAGCACCTTTTGTAGAATGAGAAAGAGAAATCGTCAAGGCCAGGGGCTTTTGAGGAGTCGCAGTCCCATACAGCCGCTTTTACTTCATCCATTGAGAAGGGTTTTTCTAAGGTTGCAGCAGTGTCGGCATCCATCTTTTGAAAGGGAAGGGATTCGATGGATGGCCTCGGTTGGTTGTTGTAGGAATAAAGTTTGTCGAAAAAATCTCTGGCGCATTCCTTAATTTTGTTGGGATCCTCCACCGTCTGATCATCAACTATGAGTTGAGATATTTTATTCTTCCTACCCCTGATATTAGCGGATATGTGAAAGAATCTAGAATTTCGGTCACCCAACTTACACCAATTAATCCTAGCCTTCTGCCTCCACAAGGACTCTAGTTGCCTGGACTTTGAGCCCAACTCAGCCTTTAAGTCCTGAAACTTTTGAATTTCAATAGGAGATAAATCCCTCCCTTCAGCTAGCAAATCGAGATCATCAATCTGGGCTTGGATGGAATCGATTGCTTTATTAATATTACCAAAAACATCCCTGTTCCACTTGGAGAGAAGTTTCCTCAACAGACTCAGCTTTTTAGAAAGCAAAAACGGCAAGGGTATGTGCGGCATGCCTCCTCCCACAGGGAACTCACAACCTGTTTGAAGTTTGGATGATCCCACCATGCAGCAAGAAATCTAAATAGCCTTTTACCCTAATTAGGCCTGTCTTGGGATAGGATTAAAGGACAGTGATCAGAGCTTAGTTTACTAGCTGATTTCAAAAACATATGAGGGAAAAAAATACTCCAATCCCCCTCTGCCAAAACCCTGTCAATCTTGCTTGCAGACTTGAGGTTGCCCCATGTGAAAAGTCTGTCCAATAAGCCATATTTAATGAGCGCCATTCTTTGGATGAAGTTTTTGAAAGCTGTAGCACCTCGGTTGTAGACGATGCCGCTTTTACGATCTTGTGGGGATAAGGTCTCGTTAAAGTCGCCAGAGATTAGCCAAGGTGCAGGATAAGTGGACTTAAGGGCTACGAGGTCGTCAAACATACTAACCCGGGATTCGATATGCTTGCCCCCACAGACACCACATAATGTCAGTGTACGCGAAGATTGTAGAAGAACAGCCTCAAGAATGATCTAGTTGGCTGATGAACTGGAGCGCACAACTTTGAGAAAATCACAGTCCCAGAAAAATAGTAAACCGCCTGCCCTACCAGATGCATTGACAGCAAGAAAGTTGATATTTCCAGGCCCCCAGACCTTATGACACAGCTGCAGATTTACATCAGTGCACTTTGTCTCGCAGAGAAATAGAAGATTAGCATGAACATGTCTAACCAAATCACGAACGTGGGAGTGTTTTTTAGAGGCACCCAGACCTCTGATGTTCCAGGTAATGTAACTAAACATAAAGAGAGAAGGAGCAAAGAGTGGGAGGAAAGCAAGAATCTTAAACAGAAACTCGAGACTGCAACCAGCCATCAGCTTCGTTGATTACTAAATTCTCTAAGTGCAGCTGAGTCTCCTCTGCACAATGAGAGGCGTCCCAGCCAACAATGTCTCCAACTTTGGTAGTTTCAAAAGCCTCCAAAGACGTGAAAGAGAACAGGTATAGTAGTAGAACACATGGCCTCGTCCTCCAAAATCACTATTTGATTAGTTCTACAAATATCAGAATCTGTAATGGATTTTCGATCGTCAGGGGTTGAAATAAGGCTCCCATCCTTAGATAAGTAACGAGATTTCCTGCTCTTTTGAAGCTGCATGGTCTTCAAGATGGCCAAAACCTTTCTTTCAACCAGTTTTTGTAGAGAGGATTGATCAAAATCCGTGGGGTCATATGGCTCATTCCAGAGACCTAGAGATTGAAGGTTATATGAGGAGCTAGATGATGGATCACAACGGACTATAGGATATATTCTAGGCGTGAGGAGGCTTGCAGTGCATGAGGCCTGAGTTGAAGGTGTTATGGGGTAGGGAACTATAGGTAGACACGATGGGCTTACAGCAAAAGATTGGGGGGATGTAGTTGGGTCTTTAGGAATGTCAGAAGATGAGTGGCAAGATGGGCTGGTAACTCTGGGCTTGGTTGTGGGAAAAGTAGAAAGAACCACGCTTGTGGTAGTCGGTGTATGGGGTATAGATGCTTCAGGGGTGGGGTCTAGTTGTGACAGTTATGGGGGCATCGACTTCGATATAAGTGTCGAAGGTTGGTGGGAAGGTGGTGCTAAGCCAAGCATGACACTCTTGATAACAGGGCTTAAATTAAAAGGGTCATGGGGGAATGGATCAACTCTAATGCTTGATTGGGTAGGCGTGGAGCTAGGGATGCCAGGCTGGCCTAGGGGACTGGTGGGGGTTGAGGAGCCGTTAGGCTCTCCGGAAGTCGGTGATAGGGGCTGGCCACCTGCCGGAGCAAGGGCATCAGCTGAGACGGAGCCGTCGGTATCGACATATGGGGGAGAGCGCACCCAATCCAGAGGATCATATTGGGTTTCCATAACTCCAATCTCAAATTTCTTCCCACCTATAAGAATTGGAAAAACACGGTTGATGAAACCAAAATTAGAGGTTAAAATAAGAACCTCTGCAACATCCATGCGCGATCCAGATTTTGTCTCACTGCTACTGTCGATCATAGTTCCAACCTAATCAGCAATGACCTTGAAAAAATTGTCATTCCATACATAGGGGGGGACACCTTTGAATAGAATCCAACATAACCTGTTAATGCTTGCATCGCCATCCCTCCATGGTCTAAAAACACAAAATAATTGGTCAATGATAACCGGTTTGGTGTTCAACGTTTCTTGCACTTCATTAAGGGACTTAAACCTGAATAAGAAAGAGACACCTCCGAGAGGGATGATGGAGATGTTCTTGTTGACGCTAGAGTGGATTAGGGCAGACAGGCTTGTGATTGGTATGGGATTCTTGAGGACCCCAAAAAAACACCGGTCTGAATGGGCAGAGGATGTGCTTTTTGGGACGAAAACTTGGTTCTCAGAGATTGGCTGGGAAGACGCTGCAGGGTGCAGGGAAGAGCTTTCACCATGGACAGCGGCGGCATACGATTTATGGTTTGAAACGGCACCATGGCTACGGAACGACGTCCCACCGGGCCGGTATACAGGTGGAACCGAATTACCATGGCGACCTTTGGCAAGGCTAGCTGAGAGGGGACTTCCATCCACCTGCACCGTATTGATCCTTTGGATTACTGCTTGAGGAACAATGTTATTCTTAAAGCGAACAAAAGCATAACGCTTGCCGCTTTTGTTCAGCTTATAAGGGATGAAGACATCCATTACGTCGCCGAATCGAGCCATGACTAAGTGGACATCTGTGGGAAGCCAGCGGATTGGTAAGTTTTCTACGTATATGCTGATAACGAGATTGTTATCGATAGCAGATTGAATTGTTCTACGATTCCAGCGTGAAAAGTGGGAAGGTTTATGGAGGGCTGTGCTCGGTGGTGGGCTTGGTGGGAATAAGGAGTTGAAGGTTTTGGGTGGGTTTGAGGGTGAGTGGTGTTAGGATGTGAAAGAGAAAAGGGGTGGTGAGGCGGTGGACCGAGGAGACTACGGTGGGGGATGAAAGATGGATGGCCGCCCGGTAGACCGGGAGACATGGGTTGAGAAGGGAACATGAATTGTCTTTTGTGAGTTTTTTATTTGCTCTAGGATTGTTTGTAAATTTGATCCCTTGTTTTTTATTTAGGGTTGGATACGATTGTGATCCTGTAATATTTTTTTCTCCTGTATTCCCTGATTACTCTCTTTTTTTTGTGTGTTTTTGTTTTGTTTAGTGTAGAGAGATTACGAGACCATGTTCCCTCTATTAATTTTTCAAATAATGCTACCAATATTTTAAAAAATTTGGATTTGGTCAGCCTCAAAGAAATTTGGGCAGTCCAAAGATCCAATTGGATCTGGACTTAAAAATAAATGAGCCCATTATATAACTTCCAATTCCAACCAACCCAACCCAATTGCAACCAACCCAGCATTAAAAAAACCCATTTTATTAATTATTATTACACTTTCAATTCCAAGTCATTCTATTAAGTATAGGGAATTTTGAAAGACCTCTACTTAAATTTTATTCTTTAACAACTTCCCTCATCTTATCTCCCTTGCTAGCTATGGAATCCATTTATAGAGAGAATACTTTTGCTCTTGAGAGGTTACCTGCAAGGTTTAATTAAAACAAATATACAACAAAAATCTTCTTAAATGGGATGGAATAGTTATGTTGTACAAAATTTCGGACATTTCGGATAATAGCTGTCCAAACCAAAAGAAATTTTGGTTATTTGGTCTTTGGGTTTTTGGTCTTCGGACATTGGTTCGGACAGCCAGAGAAAAGTTTGGTCAGTCCAAAGACCAAACCAAAATTTATAATGACCAAACCAAATATCCAAACTCTCACCCCTACTCCTTGTGAGGAGGATGTGGTTTTCACATATGCTGCATGTTCTGCCATGCGAGGAACTTATTCAAAAGTAAGTGTTCCCACCACTGTGCTCTGTAATTGACAGTCATGAGTAGTGACTTGTAATAATGTTCTCTTGTCTTTTCCTTTTTTTTTCTTCTCTAAATACTAAGAATTTTCTCTTTGTCTACTATTGTAGTGTGCGACGACGACTGCCAGGGATGCTTGAGATGGCTCGTTACAGATGTAGTGGTAGGACGCTTATCTGTTTCTTCAATGTTCTGCTAGCTGTAAAAATTTGGTAGTCAAGTCGATCTTTCTATTGGTGGAAGGCGCTACATGTTTTCTGTGATCTTATTTCGTTGCCACTTTTAATTAAGATTGTTTTGGTTTGTGTTGGTCCTTCATCTTGGTCAACTTTACTTGTAATCTTCTGGATAGAAATGCCCTTTATGGTGCTGCATTCCAGAACTATGATCATTTCTTTTTCTGCTTTCCTGATAACATTGTATCTGCACTTGTCATTGTAGAAAATTCTGTATAATTTTCCCTACCATTGGGCAAGGGTTTTTGTTTATCCCATTTCCATATGTTAGAACTCCTGACGAACACAAAATATTTCCCTACCATTTGCTCTTATGTACTGTGACCTGGATTGGGTGGACTGATGATACAATTTATCTTGTTGGTTGTTGTACAGAGGTGGAATCGCTGTTGCTTGATTGTCTGGAAGAGGAAAGAAAGATGTGATTGACTGTACCTGATACCTTACTCAGCTTCCACATTCAAAACAAAAAGGGACTAATTAAAGTCTAGAAGAACCCACCTCCCAGAGCGAATATTGTGTGGTGTGCCTGACATGTTTTGAAGACGAGGAGTATCTGCAGCAACTTCCAGGCTGCAGACACTCCTTTCATTCTCCTTGTATAGACATGCGGCTTTACTCTCATTCAGATTGTCCAGTTTGCAGAACACCAGTCAACCAGAATAGACCCTGGAACAGATAATTCATACTCAAACTCCATTGACTCGTACATAAACTCCAATATGCACAATCAGTCTGTCAACTATTAGTATCATCAATTCTTAACCTTTTTTCCATTGACTGATCACTAAGCCCGTAAAATAGTTTTACTTTGGCAATGTTTATCCCCTCCTCCCCCCTGCTCAAAGTTTCAAGTACAATTCTTGCAAGGTTACAACTTACAAGTGCTTCCATATGCTTAGCAAACAGTGAGGTCTTCTTGTTCTGTAAATGGAGCAAGCAAGGCATTGACGAGAAACGGGCCTCGTTTTGTTCTTTTTTCTTTTTGCTTTCGATTTTACGTACGAGAAACAGGCCTTATGAACCCATCGAGGTTTAAAAGTAAATAAGAAAAATTGGGCCACTTATCTTAGTTCCAAACCCAATTGCCAGATAACTGTCAGTTCAATTGATAGGGATCCACTACCATGGGCTAATCAGGTGTATACTAAGATTGGGCTAAAAATTCTAATTCTAAGGCCCCTGCTAGGCCCACCGTGAGCTGTTTCTTCAGGTGATGTTAATTTCCCAAAGCACGAAACTCTCCTCTCCTATAGATTGAATCTTGACTAACTCAAGAGAGCTAAAAAATGATGATAAATTTTGGAGTTTTGGAAAAATAAATGAATTAATTAACAAAGCGGAGAAATTACAATCAAGAAAAGAAAAAGACGTCTTCCTTGTCCTCTTCTCTTCACTGAAACGACAAAATTAAATCTGCCACATATGAGCATATGCAATAACCTAAATTTTGCTCAAATATTGCATGCAATCTATGCGGATGGATGCTTGTACCTAACGTTGATATTACGTCGATGTAACACCGCATTAATTACGCTTGACGTTGAAACAGAGGCGCCGGAATATATATGGTGGTACTTTACATAATTAGCACTTATATATACATTTGTGCAACCTATTTTTTCTGCTTTTTATTTTCTTATTTTCAGATGTCTGTCCAAATAAAAACTGTAGGGGTTGAACGGTGTCCAATCAAGCCTCAAATCTCAAATCAAATCCTTTGACAAACGTAAAAGCCGATTCTCTCGAATGATTCTTTTTCCAGCATCTCCGCCGAATACTAGCTATTACTGTGCATTCCACCTTCAAAATTTAGGTTTTGGTCCACACCTAATTGTCTTCCAGTGAGACCAGACCTACTTCACTCTCTACGAGTTTTCTATGTCGACAGACAATTCATATCTAACAAAAAAAAAAAGTTCCAAAAGTTAAAAAATAAACACATTTATTTCCTTGGACCCTTTTTTAAGGCTTTTCAAGGCATCAATTTTTCTTCTTTAATTTGGAGGTTAGAGTAATTCCTAATCTTATTAATGTTGTGAATCTTGACGGACAGATATACAGGTTTTAGAAGCAGTACATATATAGAAAATTTGGCCAAAACATTAATCATCACTTTACAAACGGGCCGGGGTAGTCCAACAACTGGCAAGAAAAGGCAATATCCACCCGACAAACGAACTAATCAATCACTGAAGATTCCTGCAGAATTCTGCAAGGATAGTGATGGTCTTAATGTGAATTATAGATGTGGACAATTAATGAAGCGATACCCACAACAAGCTTTAGACACAATATATTGTACGTATATCAATAGGCAACGAGTAGGCGTTTACCCTATATATATGAACCCTCAATACCCACCGCACACGTTGAATTTCATTTAAATATTTCTAAGAAATAGAAAATTAAAGAAAAAAAAAACTAGCGCCCTTCCATCAGAATTTCTCATATATCATTAATGAAAGCTATGTCTCGAAAAGCTTCAAGTGGCTGTAGAAAAGCTAGACGCACTGTGGCCGTAGTTAGGTCAGCCAATGACTACCGTCGGTGCCTGCTTCTAGCAAAGACCATCTACTTAGTTCAGTCACTATCATCACTAGTAGCTCAAGAGTAAGAGAATCGATCATTCACTGACCACTTTCTACCATAATGGTCTTGAATTGAATTAAGCGACGAATTTGGACACTTGCAATCGCTATCTCCTTTACTGATGTTTAGCAGTAAAATTAATGACATAGTAGCCTTTTCTCTAATCGTTGATAATGAATAAGAATATGAAAAATGCGTCCTTACTGTGAATTGGAATTGTAAAGTAATTTGAACTCAGGCGTGGCACAGTGGAAAAGATATTTCCATGAAAGCTCCCAAAGCTGAGTTTTTCAGCTAGTGCACAATGCTTTGGTTCAAGTAATGTGAACTTCCCACCTCAATCTACCAATAAAAGTTGGTCCTTTTCTAATATCAAAATCATGATTCCAAATCTTTTGTGTGTTTTTAATTTCAAAAGATAAAGCTAGCGCACGTAGAAGCTAGATAAGAACCTACTAGGAAGTTGGATTACATATCCCAAGCGAGTTTGGATCCAATTGTTTAACAACTTTAGTAGTGGCGGGGCTATAAGAAAGGGAAAGAAAGTGTGTCTTGTTATATAATTCTGTTCAATCGTTATCATTTAAATGGCAGCTATAGTACCATCTCCCCTCATCCCAATCATATATAGCGTGACAAACGTGGTGGGAAAAGTGCTCAACCCCGTTAAGTTAGTAATTAATTAAGGTTAACAAGTAAAGTACTTGTCCTTTTAATTAGTAAGCGGATGAAAAAATGTCAAGACTTGTAAGTTGTATTAACAAGTAAGTGCATCCATAGTAGAATAACTTGTCATGGAATATTCAGGCTCCCTTCACAAGCAATTGCTTCTAATTAGTGTATTTTCCACGAAGCCAAAGCTAAAACATATATTGATTATGGTAACTATGCATACATATATAAAACAAATAAATGAAAAGGAATTGTAACTGAAACATTTCATGTTCTTATCAAAAAAAACTCGAACATTTCATGTGCGTAGCTGGATTCTCTCTTCGATAGGGAAGAGGCTTTACGTACAACAAAATTCAATAATTAAAGTGGGTGTTTGGTCAGGATTGTTTGTGTTTTACTGAAAGCTTCAGAATATATAGACCAACAATCCATCTGCTTTTAGTTTCTTCTTTGAGAATTGAGAGGATGTAGATTGTAGAGTTGTCTGGGGATCTGGGGATCTTCATAAGGTACATGTAAAAAGAAGAGAAAGCCTTAACGAATCAAATATTTGGAGGATTCTCCAGCTAGTGGGTAATTAATAGTACTTTTCGTGCACACCTCTTGCCAAAAAGTTTTCGAATACAAAGCCAAAAACTGATCAAAGCCGAATAGCTGCCATCATCCCACAGTAAAATTATTACTAATAAAGACTACTGAATCCTATAACAGGGAAAATCTCCCACCAATTGGAAATGAGAAGAAACACGTTAACTCTGCTGCATGCTTTTCCAAAAGGAAAAGGGAAAATGACACTGCATAAAAACAAAACAAGAAATAAAAAAGAAGAAGGCTTATGTTATGTTATGACAACACTGAATCCCATTGTAAATGTGAACTAGATGTCGTCCTATATGGGGCTGTCTCTCTCGTAAGAGGAAAAAAGAAAAAGCTGTAAAAGAAGGTGTGATGATCATGATCAATGGTTTATGGTTTCTATCCCCACAAACGAACAATCTTCTTGGGATCGCCAAAAAATTCCATTCTTCTTCTCTTTCTATTTTTACTCCCCACACACACGTACATACAAAACCCATTTGCGTTCTTTTGCTAAAGTTGCCGCTGTCTGCCTCTTTATTCCTTCTTCTTTCCAGCACTTCCTTCCCCATAGAAAACTTTGATCTTTAACCAGTACGTACCCTCAAAGTTCTTCGAGTAGTTTCTTTGAATGAAAGTGCATGCCGTGGCCATTGTCGCCATCGAGAGTTACGGAATGGAATCATGCATAATTAATTCCTAACAAGACCATTCTAATAACTATTATATATTCATCATAAACCAAAAATTTTACATTCAGTTACCCTACTGGGTTAGAATAGTTGATCTGAAGTTAGTTTTTTTTTTTTTTTTTCTGTTGAAACCGGGACTGCATTCAGTTTAAAGACAGATTACAAAAGGGTCAAGAGGGAAAATCATATTAGGAAAGATTTTGTAGTTGCAGTAAATGGTATTATGAGCATCTCACAAGTTCCTATCTCACTTATAGAGCCATGATTGCTGGTATATGAGATTGTATTGCTACAAAAAATTTCATTGTAATTCATTGTAAACCATCTGCCAACTAAGGCAGTTAGGAGAAAACAATGACGTACAACGTCCTCCTCACTCTGGGTTAATGCCTCATTTCATCAGCTGGACTCTCTTCTGTATTCTGACATTCATGTTTCTTAATGAAAATCTCTTTAGAATAAATTATTCTAACAGTCCATAGTTTGATATAACTTGATGTAATGAAATAAAATTAAATGAAATCTATGTCTAAGGGTGAAGAGGGCAAACTTCATCAAACAGACTACATGTTTAAAGGCATCATTTTCAACATTAATTTCGCGACGAACGAACTTTCCTATAACTTTGTGCGATATACATTATAGTTATACTAGTACATATACTTATTTGGGCGTGGCAACTAGTTTAGGAGAGGAGAGGATCTTATGGGGATCCGTGTAGGAGCACACACGTGTGCATGCGCGACAGGAATGGGACACACAAGGGCCAGCCCATCACGTGCGGTTAAAAGTAGTAGAGAGCAATTCGCTTTTCCTAGCTTTTCCAATTTGTTTTTCATTTTGTATATTTGTGGGCTCATAATAAATTTTTTAAAAACACAAAACCAAACCCCACTTCTTTCTTTCTTTGATAGGCATGCCTTGCTGCCCCAGACGCTACAGTTTTCATGGGCCCATTCCCCCACTCAGATCCAACTACCCTTTCACACATTTCCTTTTCTTTCTTTTTCCTTTTCTTTTTTTTAAAAAAAATTATGCTATTTTCTTTATTTTTTAAAATTTAACACAGGACTTGAAACTTGATCATCCACCACCCTATTGACTCATGAAGGTTTAAAAACATTAAAACCAGAGTTGGTGAAATTTTTTTGGTAAGAAATAATAAGTACCATAAAATCCAAATATTGGATTCTCTCCTTGGTTAAATTCATATCAGCATTGCATAGCAAACGAGGTATTACAACAACTATGAACTATCCATGTAGAAAAAACGATATAACAACTGCCCGAATCCCAGGTTTGATTTAATTTGTTGATTACAATAGTTAAAAAATTAATTATTGAGAAGATACGCCAAAAGATATAATTAGCAAACACAATAACAGGCAGAGATATATCAAATTTGAGGCTCAAATCGCTAATCCTCTTCCGCGAGACAAAACAACTCTAGAAGACAGATAATTTCTTTTTCGTGACCCGACATGTACCCTTCTACATCGACACTAAAAAAGTCACTAGAGACACTGATCAAATCAGTTTTGTGGTTTTTATAGACTGCAACAGAGAGCAAATCTATATTATTAATTCTGTGGCATATATGCCATCTGTGATATATTCTGCACCAGTAAATTGTGCATGGTTGGTGTGTAGCAAGGCTTGCCCACAAAAAAATTATTGAACAGTTTTTTTTTTTTTGATCAATATGAAAAAGCGCCAGAACGGCCATAATACACTGCGTGGAGAGAGTCGTTTCATTAAATAATACCACAGCAAAATTGGGCTATCCACCATTTTATCCACCCTATCTTTCTTTGTTGTATATATCAGCATATTATTTAATTAAGATGATGAAAAAGATTGATGAATTCGCTATCTAACTAGTATGACAAAGCCTTGCTGATGTATAGTCTTAGAAACTTGGCATGTAATTGGAAAATACTTCAAAAGACTTTAACAAATAAAAGTATTATACAAAGCACTAATAACCAGCTTTATTTAAAAACTTATTGTTCAATTACATTAATTAAGACGTCGAGAATAGTCATGATTATACAAAGGCATGTCAATGAAAAAAAAAAATTATAATTGTCAACGCCGGATGGTTGGTAGTCGTGTAGTACCCACCGAGGCATTCATCTATCTCAGTGTTGCCCAACAACACCCCACTTCACCAACCTTATGGGAGATACGTTGGTTTATCTTGGTATGATATAAAGATTTATATATGGTTTACATATATGTGACCGATTCTTATTTCTTAATTAGTAGCTTGTTTATTTTAGTGAAAAGCCAGCGAAAATTTTCTTAACTGCATGGCAATTAATAATTATTAGCCTTAGAGAATATGTCACCTCTTGTTTTTTTTTTTTTGCCAATTAAAGAACAACTAAGATACTGGTCCCCCGTCCAACCTGCATAACATTTTCAATGTATAGCCATCTTGAGGCTACAACACTTTTGACTACTTAAGATATAGCCTTTTTCTTTCACTACAGTCCAAGCTATCTTTTCCTTTTTTAAAAAAATATTAGTACCCGCTAAGAATGTGTTATGATAACTTAATCAGCATATCACACTGTTATGATTTAGTGGTCCTCTTAAGTCTCTTTTGATGTCTTGCTTGGCATAATATTTTAAGAGAAAGGTGCGATTAATTAACATTAATAAACACTGGTCTTGATAAGAATGCATGTGCTAAAGGGTGCTCAATTAAGGCCCTACAAGATAGAATCCAGTATAAGATCTGTTAATAATAGTGGCCTTTCCCAGTAGTAGAAAAAAAGAAAAGAAAAACGATGGCTTGTACTCTTAATATATCCAAAATTAAATTGCGGGGAGGTTTTATGCATAAGATTTATGGTTTATGTTGCCAAATAGGACACAATATTATCGAACGGAGGCTAGCTTAATTTCCAATATACTTAATATTAAGTAAAAACTTGTTAATTGACAAAATTTATTTATGTATACGATGGAGTAGTTAATGAATGATTTAGATATATAGGTAGAGGAATTCAAATATTGGCTTAAAGATTTTCCTTTGGAGAACAATTGCTTTCAAGATATAATTATGCACCTATGCCGCGCCAAATTTTGAAGTTTTTGCAGTATGGGATCTTGTGTTTTGATTCTCCGATCCAAAGTCCCCTGCAGGGTGTATAACTTTGAGTTTCTAAAGATGGTCTTTTTTTGCTAAAGGGTGTCAGGTATTCCATAAAAAGGTGCTCTTACATACAAAATTTACCCGAATGAAAACAAAAGGTAAAGAAGAAAAGGTACAAATTTTCGTTAAAAGAATAGAATGGAATGGAACAGAATTGAATGGTCCTTGCTGTGACACAGAGGGGTATATATCTTAAGGTTTAACAAGAATAAATATCATGGATACATAATTATAATATTCTCTTGTTTTGATGTAGCATTTTTCCCTTAGTGTAGGCACTGCGCTCGTCGGTCATATAGAGTATTATTAATTACGATCTTAATAGATGATTTCTAATTATTTCAAATCCGACTTGATATAAAGATGATATAGAGTATTATTAATTACGATCTTATTACTAATTATTCAAATCCGACTTGATATAAAGATGTTTATTAGAGGTTTAATTCATGAATTGACTGCTGGAATGAAATCTAGCTATTAGCTACGAATTAGAGAAAAAACACTTGGAAGACTTTAAAAGCCATGCTTATACCTAAGAAGCCAACCAAATTTGACATCATGGCGTAGCGGATCAAAGATCAGATCCTTTTGTCTATATCTTTGGAGACCATGCATCTTTCTTCTTCTTTTTGTTCCACTAACTCCTCATTAATTCACCATCTTTTGATTTTACAACCATTAGTATATATAATCACCCCCATCAAAATTCAAATTTAACAGAGAGGAGTTCCTTCTTTTTATTTTTTTTTCGGAGAGGGGAATTCATTTAATACACAGGAATATGTAAATAAAATTAAGTGAAACCTTTTTGACTAACAATGTTCATATTATGTTGAGGTAGAGTTAAATTGAAGCAAATAGGGACCCACAAAGTGACTTAAAAAAGAAAAAGGCTCTTTCTTTCTCTTGCCATCCATGATAAGAGTAGAAAATCTGCCTTTGCTTTTAACCTCATCTTCTTCTCCTCCATCTATATCCTCTAGTTTTTTTTCCCATTTCGTGTGTATTGAATGAATTAATGCACAACCTAGAGGTACTCCATCTTACTTTCCTTCCTGTCTTTACACATCTTATTCTCATGTGCACACATATATATGTTACTAGTTTAATCATTAACGAAAATAAACAAACATTAATAAAGATTTCCATCCATATTAAAACAAATCTAAAAAGAAGTAAAGAATCATATGCAAAGATAACAAGTTATTTATTCTCTGACGTAAACCCCCACACCATTCATTAATTAATAAGCATCTTTTTTAAAGATGAAATTGAAAAAAACAGAAAAAAGTTACACAACTAAGCCATTGGCAATGGCTCGATTAGTATCAAGATGGGTTGTTTCATACACAGGCAACTCTTCCCTGTACCTATGATCAATCCCAATAGCAGAAAGATTATCCAATTCGAACAAATCAGAACTTGCACAACTTGCAACATCATCGTCATCGTCACAATATTCTTCTTCACTGCACTGATCTTCATCAATATTGCCATTGCAAAGATCTGTCATATCCAAATCTTGATGATGATCATTCTTCTTGCGATAGCTCTCTAAAAGCTCCCTAGCTACTCCCTCAACCCGGCGACTTTCATTCAAGACATGAAGCTTAAGCTCTTGATCATGACCTGCAGGATTACTTCTTGAACTAGTTGTTGTGATTGCTGCTGCCATTAGTGTGCTCTCTTCATGAGTACCCCCATACAAACTTTTCTGCCCACAAGGCCTGCAATCCTCATCAACAATAACACTAACAGGATAAAACCGCACGGACCTTTTGGCTCCATTGTTGCTCAATTTCCCCCTGGAAGAGGGAGTCTTGCTCAAGCAGGACCTTGAAAACGAAGAAGCTGTAGAGCAAGTGGCGGAGGATGATGCTTGCTCATGAGACTTTAAACTAGTCCTCTGCTCGTACCCGCCGGGGCTCGAAATCTTGGCCTTCTTTGCATTGCCTGCGGTGAAGAGAGAGTTGATGAAGCTTGCAAGCCGGCCACCGGGAGAAATAGGCTGCTTCACCTTCTTGAGATCGCCATAAATCTTCATGGCTTTGGACTTTGTCTTCACGAAACTACTACTTCCTTCATGTTTTGGCTTCTGGGTTGTTGTTGTTGGTGCATAGTTTCTCTCGAGATGGTGGAACATATCACTCTCATAACCTACTCCTCCTCCCCGGTGTCTCTCCGGCCGAGCAGAAACGCTGGTGCGAATAGGCTTAGGCCTTTGCATGGTGTAACTAGGCGCGGTTGACGACCTCGACGAGTTGACAGTACCGCCGTAGAACGATTCAGATTCCGACGAAGAGAACCCGCCACCGCAGCTTGATTCCGAGGAGCTGGAGCTCGAGTTCAACAACACAGAATCGAAATGCTTTCGAGTCTTTAACTTGTGATCAAAATCCGCAGTGGATTTTCTCCTGACAGAAACTACTTGATGATCATCATAGCTCATCACTTTCTTCTCCATCCACTTCTCTATCATGCACGCCCTTTGCAGACTCGCCGCCATATTCTCTTGTTTCGCGTCTTCTCTGAACCTCCCATTGCTGTTGGTGGTAGTACTAGTGGTACTACTACTCGTGTGCTGCTTCTTTCTCATGGTTTCTCTGTAGAAGATCAGCTCTTCTTCCTCTCCTTGATGGTGACCGCTGTTTGATTCGTCTATGGAGCGGTAAATGGCGTCAAGAAGAGTGGAAGAGAAAGACGGGTTATCTCTGTGGTGTCTATACCGATCCTCCCTGAGGGGCTTCTCCCATCTATCCATCTCTTTATAGAAGAAATTTTGGGAACCAAGCAAGCTAGCACGCACACACTAAAGGAGAGTGTGTGTATTGAACAGTGAGATATGCAAATGAATGATATCGTTTCTGCTTTGTTGTCTGCTTCAAATAGTGTAAAAAGCTGGTTGAGAAAGAGAAAGAGAGAGGGGGTGTGTTAATGGAAGCCAGAATGATTACTATGTGGAGGAGAAACTAAGACAAAACAGACTGGAACTACTGATCTCTTTTGCTCTGTGGGAAAATATAAAAGACAAGCACACAAAGCAGACATGTTCATTGATGGGTGCTTGATGGCCTAAGCCTAGAGAGGGAGAGAGGCAGAAAGAGAGAGAGAGCAATGAAAGCCAAAAGCCACGCCTTTGAAGGAGGGGACGAAGAGAGGATGATTGATGAGGAGGAGGAATTGGGGGAGAGAGAGATTTTCTGTGCTTTCTTTCTTTTACATGCTTTTATAAGGCCACACACATACACACACTCGTGCATGTGGGTCCACTGGTGGGCCTGTGCCAGTTTGGCAACGCTGACGTGGCAATGTAAATTATTATTATTATTGTTCTTAATCCAAAAGTTATTAGTTTATTATTAATTTACTGGCCTCCCTCATTTAACAAAGAAGTGACATAAGATCCTTGCTTTTCCTTGCAGTTGTAAAAAAGTAACAGATAAGGTAACTTGCCGATGCATATGGTATAACTGTACGCGGAAGATATGTCAAGCAATTGTTATTTGTATAGTTTGTACCGCAAGTTAATTAGCCGCTATTAGTATTTTTTTTCCACTAGACTTGTTATTAATTGAGTTTTGTTTTCTTACAAAAGACTTTTGCTTCACTAAGACCACTAATTAAGGTTTCATCTGCAAAATTCCCAATAGAGATTGCCAATGTCTTTTAGGATTGAAAAATTGTAGTAAGTACTATATATACTAGTAGTATATATATTTCAAGAACATGATTGTGGAAAACCAAATTAATGTACTAGTAAATTTTGTCTACTTGCCTGGTCAAGTAATGCGGCTCATTGGATGCTTTGACTTTTGACACCATTAAGCAATCAGATGAACAGCAATAATGCTGCCCTCCGCATTGAATTCCCAATAAAGTTACTTAGAGATTTTGGGTTTTCTTTTTCAAGACACAGTAATATTGTTTTGTTCGAATGGGGTTGACTATCTTGCCAGTTAGAATTATTGAAACAGGTAAAGACAATATGGGAATATGCATACAGCCATACACTATAAGCAGTTATGATGATGTATATATCCTCCATATATTTATAATTCCAGATCCAATCTCCATGTCCGTGCAATAAGTTTTAGATTTGCAGTTTGCTCCAAAACTTGAGGAAAATATTTACTAGACAAAGAGAATATCTATTGTCATGATCATCCGTATAATTATCATTACAACATAAACAAAACTACGTAAACAGAACCAAGTAACAAGACAAACATAAGCTAATGTCACGGTTATAGATTTTTAACTTAGCAGTGCTGCCCATTTAGACAGCAGATCAGGAAATCTAATGATGGATTGTGATATGGGTGAACAGAGGATGAAACATTAAGCACGTATTATATTGCAAATTACCGAGATGATTAACGGATTATGATTATAGACTAGCCATTTCAATAGTAAAAAGAGTTAGTATGATTATGCTGATGGATATGGTGAACATGTTGCCTTTATTGGCATAAAAATATTGCAACTTAATCGGTTTTTTAAGGAACCAGCTCAATTTTTCACTTTTTCATCACTTTAAGTTACTGTTTTGGAACCTTTAAAGGTGGCAACCGCATATTTGCTTGCACTTACAAACATTTAATCCAAAGTTGACTCTGCTAAGCAGTTTCCGGGCAAGACAAACACAGTATGACGTGGTTTGTTTTGGTAATCATTATTTGTTGCTACTCCCACACACCTTGTCATTGGCCAATAAAAAATGTATATATATTTCGTTTTTCGAAAAGCTAATATTTATTAAATTAATTTTGTGTTACAACATTTTCCACTTTTAAAAAAATTAATGTTATTACGTACTTATTTTCCATAAATAAAATTATTATTAATTAGTAGGATAAAAAATAATAAATAGACTTTCTATATGTAAAATAATTTGGTCGAATACTACTATTTTTTTTTTCTATTTTCTTTTTGTCAAAGCGTTAGGATGAGCACCATTTCCACAAGTATCTCCAGCATAGCATTTTTACTTCAATTTCCTCTGTAGTGAAATTTTGAGCCTAGTAGCACGAGATATACATGGGCCCATATAAAAGATTAATGGAGAATATAGTTCATTATTTTACTCGATGTCCAATTAAATTAAAACAATGGCTAATTTTATCAGCTCGTGATGGAGAAAGCGGGTACATGCGCGTATATCCTCCGAGTTATTGGCTGGCCAAATATTTCTGTTTAGGATTTTGATTGCGTTTGTTTTGGGAAAGCTAAAGAGAGCATGTTCTTAGTGGGTGGTGCTAATTTGCACAATGATTGCACTCGTGGATCCCAAACTTTATACACAAGAGAAAGAGAGCGAGAGAGGAAACTAGAAGAAATTGCAAAAGAAGATCGTGATTTGATTACTATAAATGAAAAAAAAAATGGGATCAGGACAAGTGACGCGTAGAACGAAAGGTGATATTTAAGCTGATGTGATTTGATTAATGCTGCAAACACAGGATTAGGAGAAAAGGGAGGGTTTGTGTGCTATAAAGAGAAAAAGTGATCGATCAAGCCAAGTGTGTTCCATTCCAAAGAAAATTAAAAAGCCTATTAATTTAAAAAAGGGTAATAATAAGTGCCTCTTATGCTATATTAACTTCTCTATTCTAGCTTTCTTTTTTCTCCCTTTGCATCCCTTCAAACTCACGGCAATTCTTCATTATCATATGCTATTGATACCTAAGACCTATCATACACAAATGACTTTTAGGAAGATTCCCCTAAAACTCTTAATATCGACTGAATAACATATAAAAGATGTAGGTTCTTTTAAATTCTTATTCACAAATATTTTTTAGAAAGTTCATGACCTTCTAAAATATATTTCGTTTCCTTACTAGTAGTGCACCACCGACCTCATACGAGGATACATATACAGTTAAATCTCTGATAAAAGATGGAAAGATTCCTTCCAGGTCATGGGAGTAGTGTACTGATATACATGCGAGTAATTTGGAAGAGGATGAATATTCCTTTCATTTCAGATCGTGGATTAATGGAGTGGCCAATGTATAGGGGACCCAAATCCCAACAAGCTGTCAAATTGACATGCCCTATCCACGTAAAAGTTCCACAATCAGCTCCCCACTAGTAGTACTACACCCATCATCTTACATACGAAGAAGGGGATCAAAAGAGACATTCTTTGGTGACTATACGACTCTAGTATCCACCATCCCATATTGGATTTGACATATCGTAACCATTTTGTTTGCTACCACATTACTTGGATTGTCCAAATGCCCTAGCTATATGTAATAGGATGTCACAGTTGGGATATTACAGGTGAGTGGAAGTTTTTAACCTAAAGAAGAATATATTGGTGTTGCTTTCTGGGTTTGGTAGCGTATGCGTTGGTGAAATCTCTGCCATTGACGTTTATTTGTAAACAAAGTGAAAATGGCTCAGCGAAGAGAAAATACTGGATTCTCAAAAAAGAGTTAGCATTAGAAGATTAATGAAACAACATAGGATACCGTCACGAAGTGATTTTTAAGCCTTCTTCTTCTTTCATGATATCACATTTGTGAAGTTATCATAATGAAATCCAAAGCACGTATCTAACTCTATCATTACTTGATGCTTGATCAATTAGGTGCATATATATGGTACAGAAATTGACTATAGAACCTCCAGTGAAGATGTTATGTGTGAGTAATTGGATTTGGATCACCAATATTTGTTCAAATTAAAAAACGTATAGGTAGCTAGGGGCTTCATTTGACCAAAATTAGTAGGAAAGCTAGAAATAATTTTTAGAGGGCCAATATTGTGTAATAATAAGGGTTTATATGAAAAACTAAAATTTAGGAAGGGGCCAAATATATATCATAATAGAACTTATATAAAAAAAATTAAAAATCGAGGGGCCTATGGCCACCCGAGGCCACCGCCACTGAGGGGATGAGTATCATGCCAAAAAATCGTAAATGTCTACCGCCACGTTTCATGCTTTCTCAGCTTTCTCTCTTCTGTAGGGTTTTTGGGTTTTTTGGACCCCCATGTTTAATGGTTTGGCCAATTTGGTACCCCGACAATTTTTTTGGCCGGGCATATACCCCGAGATTGCATGGGCAGGCCAAACGTATACCCCTGGTCAGGCACCTGCTGACGTGGAGGCTGCCCGGGGTATTTGCGCGTGTTACTGTAGCAAAACGACGTCGTTTTAGAGGATTGGCTGGACATGTAGGATCCATGTGTCTTTGTGGGCTCCGCATGCTACCGACCCCGGGTTTTTCACCTAACCGACCCGAAATTTGTTGGATACCGAAATGAAAGCTGGCCCGATTTTGATTATTTATTTAATCATTTTTCTTTCTTTTAATCATTTTTTTAACAATATTAAAATTTAGTAAAACTTAATTTCCAAAAATTTTACTTAGTTTTAAATAAATACACCTTATTATGCTGGATTTATTATTTTTTAAATTTTAGTTTTTTCATACACTAATTTCTAAAGATTCCTATTTAAACTCTCCCACCGATCTAAATTTGTAAAAAGTACTTAAATTTTTTAATAATAATAATAAATAAAAAACGAATTGTGCCTGTTATCCACATAATTGTGATCCACATGCTCACAAACTTGCACCTAAGTCAAGACTTCATATTTTTATAGGATATTCTTCTCTTTACAAAGGCTACCGTTGCTATGATCCTGTGTCTCACAAAGTTTTAGTTTCACGTCATGTCACATTTAATGAATCTAATTTTCCTTTTTCTACCAACGCCTTTTCTATTCCAAACTCCTCTTCTTCCCTCACAACTGATTTTTATCCAAATAATATTTTATCTTTTAACAATTCTCCTACTTCTACAACTCCAACTTCCTCTGCACAGTTATCGACTCCAACTATTTCTCCAAATTCTCCTACTTCTCTTCAGCCGTTATCTTCTCCATCTCCCCAATCTTTAAATTTATCCACACAATCCCTCTCTCCTGCTTCTACCAATTCTCCTCCTTCCACTTCTCACGTGTTGCCACCCCTTTTATCTCCCCACCCGCCTGCCTC